>JANIJG010007556.1:25946-38704 GCA_024611175.1 Megaceryle torquata
TCTAAATGGTAGAAAATCATAGCTTTACACTGTTGGCAGGTATTAGCAACTATAGAGAAGCAGCAAAAGGGTAGTACACGCCATCAGACTGGATTGGTGTCATTACAGTGACTAACAGCTGAATCATTTGCTGTTGGAGCATAATAATGATTTTAAAATCTCAAAGAGCAAAATGAAAAAATGTATACAAAAAATGTATGCAGGAAAAATGCATACAAAATCAATTTTGCTTTATATACAAGTCTCCTACAGGAAGGTTCAGAGACATTCTGAAGCATATTAAGGTATACATAAGGATGTTAAAAGAGCCTGTTGAAGTTGTTCTACATACACTGAATGAAGGTCTAAGCTTCTTGAAGTTCCATTAATTTCGGCTGGAGTGACTCATTACAGCCAACATGAAATCTAATGTTCTGTGGGCTTCATCTGTAGAAAAATGTCCCAAATACTAGCACTTTGATCAGGGAGGCAAATCAGTACAGGTAATAGTATGTTTATAGCTCATTATACTACAATAGTATACTAGCTCATTATAATACAATAATGAACTTTACCTTCAAGGCTAGTGGGACTGAGCTTTGTGGTGTGCCAAGCCTAACAGAATGGCAAACTAAGGTGCATTATTAAAATGTGCCATTAAATCAAGTCTTGTCATCTTGTTTATCACCAGGATATTAAATATTGATGTTTGGCTTTGAAGTGTAGATACTTTATTCAATAATGGTCCTGCTGATTAGGTCACCTTTATGGCAGGTGTAACTGAGTGGTTAAAACATATGTTTCTTTGTTTCATGTAGCTTCCTCCAGCTTTGCAATGCAACTTGAAAAGGAGAATCATTGAGAGATTCAAGAAGTCCCTCTTCAGTCACCAGAGCAATCCTTGTAATCTGAAATCAGAAATGAAAAAGGTATAGTACATCAATTACTACCTGTGTTTGGCTTTCTCTTCCTCTATTTGAATTAAGCTATCGATATTAATATTACAAAATTATAAGTGTAACTTTCCATTTTTAAAAGAAAATATTTATAATATTCTTTACCAACCTTTTACTTAGAAAATATAGAGGCTTCTTTAGTAAGCAGTTTCTACAGATTGGTTTAAAGTTGGTGTTTGATCACTAGAATATTTTTTATAAATGGAAAGAACATGCTAGCTCCTAATATGCAAAACTGGACTTCACCTTATCAGAGCTCAAAAAGAGAAGAGGAAGGAAAATGTAATTTTTTTATGGCAAAAGCTGGTACAGATTATGTAAATTCTTAATTTATTATTAGTTTCCCAATATCATTAATGTTTTGGAATGTATTTCATTCTTTAACTGATGACAAAGCAGTCATGTCATTAGACATGTTACCGTGTCTAAAAGTTGATTACAAAGATGGTTTCTTACCACTCACATAATTCACCTGTGTAATCTGATTGTCACCTACTTGCTCTGAATTGTGGAATCCTCTAAAACATTGTTTGCTATTGAATGGACTGACATCAAATACTAAATCCTTCCTGTATTTTTATAATAATTAATCTGAGATGTTTAAGCTCAATGGAAGGTGGCTACTTCAAGTTTACATTGTTTTATATTGGTAGTACATTTGAAAGATAGTTAAGGATGCGTCTCTCTGAGCCATCAGGTTCATGCCAATTTGCTGTCCTGTAAATCAAGCTGTGATTTACATTAAACAATTCCTATATGTCAGCCAAAACATTAAAATCTAAGGAAATATTTGCTAATCATGTAATGACAATGTTGTTGGGAAAGGATTGCACAAAAATATAGTAAGAAAAGGGAATTGTTTATTACAAAATTAACCTAATTTTCAAATGCCCAGAAATAAAGGAACCTATTTATTCATAGATTTCTAAATATTTTCAACTGTAAAATTGTGTTACCTTCAAAGCTGTTGGATTTAATCCTGAAGAAAAGGGAAGAAATACACTATTTGAAAAATAAATGGTAGTATATTGAAGATGTTTGAAATGCTGAATGGGTTTCTGGGCATTTCTAACCTGAAGGAAATAGTTATAGAAATTATTAATAGCAAGCAACAACAAAAAGCACAGTTAGAATGATGGAGAAATGGTAAACATTGGTGAATAAATTGTATCTATTTTACCAAAATCACCATCATAAATAAGTGGGTAACATGGATATCATTTGGAGGTAATAAGACGAGCCTAAATAGAGGGAAGAATTAGTTTGAACTCTTCCAGCAACTCTTGTTATAAGGTTGTGCAATTTTTGCAAATAAAATTTAAAAATAACGGGGTTTTTTTAACTATACTGAATTAGAAGACCAAATCAGAATATCAGACAAAAAAACCCCACAGATTATTTTACTGGTTGGTGGTGGGGTAAAGGTCTTCTAACATCAGCTATTCTTCTCTGTAACTGGAATTTCTCTGCTGCCCACAGAGATATTTCCATGTCAGAGTGGATATTTTCAAAACTAGATATTTTTAAGTTTAATGTCAGTATCCTTGTTCACATACTTAAGTAGCTGATCTGACTTTCAGAAGTTCTGGGATCCCTCTAATGGGATTTATACTACTTGAATATGGACTAATGATTTCATTTGAAGCCCCAGTTTTGAAAACCGGAATCGTTAGCTATTTCTCTCCTAGGTTCATAGGAATACATTTCACTGGTTATCTTCACACAAATGTTTAGCTTATGACATTTTATTCAGATAGTCTTAAGAACTCAGTGCTTTATACTAAATGCAGATTGGCAGCATGCAGAGTTCCATCAGTGTTTCTGGAGAGAAGATGGTAGGATGTCCATAATTGTGTTCACGACTGTTTTATTAATCTGAAAGTATTGACATTTCCTTTGACTTCTGATTGCACTGAAAAGCATAGGAAAGTGTAAACTGCTTCATAGAAGTCTTAAGTTTTGGCATACAGGAAGGATAGAAATTTCAGGTGTACTTTGCTTTTGTTTCTTTCTTTCTTTTTTTCTTTCCCTGCCTCCCCCCCTCCCCCCGCCCCCCTCCAGCTGCTGCAAGGTTCTCCTGAACTGATTGAGCCCAGCTTCTTCACAGCAGATTGGCATGTGGCACTACTTTCTTCAGGTGGAAATATATTGCTTCCAGTTGATAAAAAAGGTAAAGAAAGCAGCAAAACCTCTATAGTGACTTATATATTCTAATAAAGTGTAGGGTATCAAAGCAGAAGGAATTGCTACTCTAAGATGTGTCTTTAAAGACAGTAAGTCATATTAACTATATTGATTTTTATTATCAGGGGTTTTGTTTGCTTGTTTGTGTTTTGTTTTGCTTAATTCCTTGTAAGATATGCAGTTTAACACTGATGGAACTTTCTACTAATTTAAGAGAGTATACTTTGGCATTACAAAGAAATATCCAAGATGCAAATAACACATGGTTCACACATGAAAATCATGAGAAATGTTTGTAACTGAAATTGTCCTACTTAGGATTAACCTGTCCTTTCACATGATTTTTAAACAAACTCTATTTAAACTATATGTTCTTTCATGTTTGAAACAGTTACACTGGGATGATTTAATTACTTAACTGGATCAAGACCTACAAACTTGAGGAGAGAAATGCTACATGCTATACCACATCTCTTTAATGTAAAAAAAATATATACACACTCTAAAAAATGAATACTGTCAAATATACTTTGGATTAGTGATACTCAACATGACAAATCATGAACTCCATCTTTAATCAAACCTGTTGTCACTGGCATCATCCAGGGTGGGAAATCAGAATTGCTAGTTGAGGGACTTGTTTCGTGATATGCTACTTTGCACCATGGACATAAGGGAAAAGTGCAGCATGTATTTTGATATGCGCCATTTCCAATCTTCTAAATACAGGAAAAGCTCTGTTACAATCCATGGATTAGAGGACATAGGAACATTAAAAACTCTGGTGCCAAAAAAAAGAGTGTTAAATACCAGGTTTGCTTGCCTTGTATTGTAACTAGCATATGAGTTCCACAGCTTATTGCAAAACCCAAGAAGAATACTAGGTGTCAAGGGTGATATCTAAGTAGGAAATTAGTCCTTAACAATCATTTAGATACAAGCTTTATTTTGTTCCCAAAAGCAACAAAGCAATTTGTTCAGATGCTCAGTATCTGTAATTTTTTTAATCTCTTAACCTACAAAGAATACTTTTGTCCTCACAAACTGCTGCTGGCTATGTGCCCTTTTCACTATAAATTGTAAGTGGAGAGGAATAAGAAAGTTACATCACTGTGTTCTGTTACATTAAGTATATAAAATACTTTCTATCAGTCTGAACTCTTATAATGTGATAACATTGTGCACCTCAAATGTTCACATCGTGCCACAAGATGCCTCCCACCTTTGCACGGGTCATTGTGGTCAGTGGAATAAGCTGCTGATAATCAAGCATCTCTCTTGTCATATTTGCAGTGGAGTTGCTAAGAAACTGATGAGGGAGCATAAACCCCAAATTCAGTATACTTGCATTTTACTTTAAGGTATTGTTGGCACTTCTGACATAGAAGGGATGACATATGAACAGTTGCAGGTAAGCTATAAATATACCTCTATGTATTAATTTATTACCTTTAATAAAGATAATTTCCTGAAATTAATTTCTTTTATCTTGTAGACTCTAATTGAAGAGATTCTAGAGGAAAGTGGTTATTACAATTTCTCTTCTAATAGGTAAGTCTGTTCAGTTTATAAATAAAAAATTGGTTATGATGCACTGAAACCAAATGTATCATCTGCCTGTTTACATGATTGCAATTTCACTGAAGCTTAGTGCAATACATGTTTTATTCAAATATGTGGATGCATGGACAGGAAAAAATGTACATGAGATATTAACTAATCTAAGCAGCGTTTTTTGGTGACATCTTGTTTTCTTCATTCAGATGATAGAGTGGTACAAGTTTTACAGTAATTTCCTCACATTTTTTCCATGTAAAGCCACAGCTGAACAGAAGTTTTATTTAAATAAAAATTATAATAAATAAGGTTGAAAGGACGAAGCTGACATATTTAGGAAAATATTCGACTACAGCACAACAAGCAGAATAAGTGGCTGCTAGCTCAAAAGTACAGGGGATGAAACAAAATATTTTACAGTCTTTGAAACTAGGCAAACACCTTATCCTGGAGATGGTATATCTTTTCTGCAGGAAACCTTTGAGGAACACAAGAAAGAAAATATAAGAAAAAATATCATTACAGTTCACAACCGAAGCTTAGCATTTCTCATTCTTTTTACCCGCTAGCCTGATTTATCATCTCATATATTCTTTAGTGCAAAAAAACCCCACCACTACTTCCATTAAGTAAGTCTGTTCCTTGTCTTCGCAGTTATCAACATTTTAAAGCCTGGAAGACTGCAGTTTGGTTTATTTATAGTTCCTGGTGCCTGAGCAGTATTTTTCAGTTATTTATTATCTCTGCAAAGTTTTCTGTATGGATTGACTCTAGCTTGAAAAGTTTCAAGTGTTACTCTGGATATTTTTATAGGCTACTCATTAAATTGGAATTCCAGCTTGTAAGTGTCTTACAGCTTCCAGCTCTAAGAATTGAGAAATTATGATTCAGCACTCCCAGAATAAAATAATAATTCATTCTTTAAACTTTCAGGATATACTTGAATCATGCTTACAAATAACCTTTGCAGCCATGAGGTCTAATAAATTTATTTATAAGTGGATTTAAGTATTTTTAATATTTGTCCTAATCACAAGATCCCAAGATTTGGTGCTGTAGAAAAAATGTCACAGAACTTATGGAAAAAGAAAAGAAAAAGACTCTAATTTTTGACATCAAGATCTAGCAAGTCTTACTATAAACATATTGTAGTTATATAGGCATTTATCTCACAAACAGTCAAAAAGCATCTTACTGAAATTAACTGTAATGAAGCAGATGTGTGCTGAATATGAACTTGAGTATTTTACATGAACTACTATAAAGATAAGGTATCTGGTAATGGAAATCATAGAATCACAGAAGATCTCAAGCTGAAGGGATCCTTAAGGATCATTGAGTCCAAGTCCTTGCTCCTCAGAGGCCTACCTAAAGCTAAACCTTATAATTAAGAGTGTCATCCAGATGCTCCCTACCTAAACTCTGACAGGTTTGGTGCTGTGACTACTTCCCCGAGGAGCCTGTTCCAGTGACCAGCCACCCTCTCAGTGAAGACTTTTTTCCCTAATGTACATTCCGAACTTCCCCTAGCACATCTTTGTTCCATTTCCTCGTATTCTATTGCTGTAAATGTAATAGGTGAAATGTAAAGGATGCTTGAAGATTGTGGGGCAGATATGCTAATACTTTCAACATGAAACATAGGAATGTCACAGAAATGCACATGAGACTAACAGCAGTAACATAATTAACATTCAGATTTTCCTGATTTATTTTGGACTACTTATTTTTGTGCTGTGCTGGAATTCTGTATAATAAGTTATTTTTCTGCATTTTTGGACATTTTATTTTAGAGGAGACCAAAGAGAATATTCTTCATAGCCATAAAGGAAGGTGATGTTCTTGTCTATGCTATGTTTATCCTGCGGAAGGAAATGGTGAAAAGAGAAATCACTACACTTCCACACATACATAAAGCCTGGAGAAGGCCAGGACCTATCATCCTTCTTTACACTGGTGTCTGTGCTATGTATTTGACTATCCCAGGAGCACAGGAAAACTGGAAGTCACATTGTGCTTCCCCTGAGCCATGCAACAATTAAGTTATCCATAGTCAGTTCTGATTTGTGTTTTTTTCATGGGACTTGTAGCAAAAGACAAAATTGATTTTTGGAGGAGGTGAAAGGAATGAAGTCTCTTTTTAGGTATGAGTCTCCTCAGAAGTTGAGAATTAGGCTGTCTAGATTTTTTTTTTTTCCTTCTAGCTTAGAATTGGTAATGTGTGCATGTACAGCTATTGTTGTAAACTGACCGACATGCTGCTGCATGCATGTCACTCTAGCATATCCTGACTTCAGCTGACAGATAAAAAATAGCCATACTGCAACCCAGTTGTTGATCTATCACCAGCAATTTGATTTTTCACTATGCTTTTAAATTCTATTAACTGTCGTGATGCAAAAATATGTTTGGTTCCCCTGTCACTATTACATTACTTCTTTTTTGGACAAGGTTATACTCCCAGATAACTTTTTTCCTTCTCCTACAGAAAATTGACAGACAGTGCTTTGGCCTTGGCTGTCAAAAACACGTTTCTATTTCCAGAGGACTTGCCATGTTTTCTGAAGTATGCTCTGCTCAATTTCATTCAGAGCTTTCAGAACTTAAGCAATTTTTTGTTTGTTTCTCATACTCTATCCAAATAGCCAAATATTCCAATTTTGATAGCTGTCTGGTACTGAATGATTTTTTTGGCTAGGAGACCTGCATCATGAGGTTTCACCTCATACTCTCCAAACAGCTTAAGCAAGCTGGAAGGATAAATCAATCTCCCAAGTGGCACTACAGGTCAGTGACCACCACTATCTCTTTATATTCTACCACACAGAATTTGGTTTGCAGCCCTCGGAACAACAGCGTATCAGCCATTCTTGCCTAAAACTGTTTTGAGCCTTACTCTGCTTCCTATCTTTTATATACAGTAAAACGTTTCAGAAGCAACTGCAAATTTTCCATAAGAAATTCAGTACATCCAGTAGCTTTCCTGGGATCCCCTTCTTAGAAAATATTTAGAGAAAAGCTCTAGAAAAACATACTAGGAGCAATGAATATCTGTATCTTGTTTGCTTTAGCAACATGTAGGGCAATCCACCCATTTTTTCACTTTCTTAGTTTATTTCAAAAGCTTTCAGTTCAGATTGAGTTTTTCAGTTTCTAAGATGGGAAGTTGTAATGATGTGTAGGTCTTTCACAGTAGAAACAGAATGATAGTATTTCTAGGAGGAAACAAATTGCCTTTACTTCTGCCCGTAATACATTTCTAGCTCTTCTAATAGAAAAAGAACTCCAAAGGCTCAAAAGTCCTGAGACAGAACATCAGAACACTACAAACTTTATTTGTGAAGTTGCAAATTTTTAAATATGGGGTTTTTTTCATTATAGGACCAAATTTCCTCATGATTTCTGGCTAAATTGACTTGACAGTATATATTCCATACGTTGTAAGACTACAAGGTGAATGCTGTTTTTGCACAAAGAATTCCACAGCTGCTATGCAGTGGCATGGGGCATGTGCTAGTGCTAAACCCACTATTAAATAGATGGCTAGATAGCATACAGTGTAATAAAGCAATCTCCTGTTTGTGGAGATTAGTGGAGCACATTTTATAGAGAGAACATTCTGAAAATCCTTTTATTCGTTTTCTGCTTTGGGGGGATTAGAGTGCATTGTCTTTCCTTCCCATTGCTGTTGCTCCTTGCTGTGCACCTCAGATTTCCAGGAATACATGATGAGAAATCAAACCTTAAGTGAGGTGATGGCATGAAAATTGTAGTGGGACAAATGAACTGTATAAAGGGTTAAAAATTATTCAAGCAACTTTATTGGGTGATGAAACATGAATTCTTTAGGAACTGAGACAGCTTCATAAGAGAAATGTCATATCCTCCCCCCACCCCCATTTTCATTATAATAGTAATTACTATCTCAATACCAGTCATTTCAAGGGGATTAATGACCAGCTGAGGATAATGACCCTCAGCTTTAACTTGAATAATCAGCTTGTGCCCATTTATCACTAATCTCCTGAAATTATTCAGCACTCCAATTGTATTACTTATTTATACAGAAATTTGGTAAACATGCATTACAAAACCCCTGTAATGTTTCAAAATTATTCTGTTCACATCCACCGTGACACTTTTTTTTTTCCTCATTCTGATTAATATACTGCACAAGAGGCAAGCTCCTCGTTTGTGAGCCTATTTATGAATAGGACAATGCATACTGGTTTCAAACTTTCACCATGCTTTTCTATATTGAAGTAGACATGTAATACCCAAATTGATGCAGAAATCTATTTTTAATAGATTACATTAAGAGACTAAATCCAAGCAGAAGCTCAGCTATATGAAAAAAAGATTTTGTTATAATTGAACAAAAATAGCAATGGTCAGAGACAGGAGTTGTGTTCAGCTGAGTGCTGTAGCTTTGTTGTGGTTCAATGCTCAGCACTACATAGCTGCTCACTCACTTCCCTAGAGTGAGATGGAGGAGAGAATTGAAAGGGTAAAAGTGAGAAAGGTCATGGCTTGAGATAAAGATAGTGTAATATGCAAAGCAAAAGCTGCTCATGCAAACAAACAAAATAAGGAATTCACTCACCACTTCCCATCAGCAGGCAGATACTTAGCTGCTATTTCCAGGAAAAGAGGCTTTCATAACACCTAAAGCTCACTTGGGAAGACAAGTGTCATAACTCTGAATATCCCTACCCCCTGTCCCTCCTTCTTTTGCCCAATTTTTATTGCTGAGAATGACATCATAAGGTATGGAACATCCCTTTGGTCAGGTGGATCAGCTGTCCTGGCTGTGTCCCTTCCCAACTTCGTGTGCCCCCCCAGCCTACTCACTAGTGGTGTGTGAAGCAAAAAAGGCCTTGACTCTGTATAAGCACTACTCACCAGTAATGAAAACACTTGTGTTATCAACATTTTTCAACACAAATTCAAAATGTAGCACCATACAAACTACTATGAAGAGATTTAAGTCTATCCTAGACAAAACCTGTACAAGCTCATATGACAAGAGGTCTGTTTATGAAAGAAATACTGTTTCAACATTTCTTTGTAGAAAATAAATCGGTTGCAGTGCAAATAAGAATAGAATTAAATAGTCTTCATAATAAAATGCATATATTGATATGTTGTCACTTATAATTTTAATTTCTTTCTTTGATGTAATCTTTTCCATTCTTATTGAAGTTTTACAATTAGAGAAGCACACATTTGTGTTGTTAGAGCTACTTCATGAAGTGGAATACTGTCAGGAATACTGTCAAGTTTGGCTCTAATGATAGATATACATTTTGAACTACCCAGAATAGCATAAGGTATTATTCACAGAAGGATAATATAGCTCAGGAATTACAGGAAATTCTGAATTTTGCCTGTTTGAGGCAGCCCCCATTTATTTTGGGTCTGTGGTCCATGGGTACATCATTCACATCATTCAAAAATAGAAATGCATTAATGGAGCTTTTTCTGTATGCAAATTCTTATCATATTATCTAGGTATTCTTCAACATTAATGCACATCTTTAATTGTGTTACATGACTAACAGATTTAAATTTGTATTTAGCTTAGTTAATGTGATTTTTTTTTTTTTTTTAATGTTCTAGAACATGCCAAACTAGGCAGTAGATGAAAGTACATAGCAACAACATTTCTGGAATCTAAAGTGGATTTTTTGATATATAGAAATATCTAGGTGATTTAAGACATTCTGCTACTTTTCATTCCATTCTGGCACCACTTCCTGCTCACGTTGCCTGACATTTTAAAAAATCATTTGGTTGTCCATTAAATCAATGGTTGTCCATGTTGATTCTTATTTCTTATGTCTCACACATACAAAAGAAGATGGTTTGGGCCAGCATTCTGTTGATCTGTACTTCTCCCCAAAGAGGTAACAATGTCTGCCAAAGCTCAGAGGTAATTTCTTTTTTCAATCTAAATGTCTGTGGTTGCAAGAGTCTTTGACCAGCATTCACTACATCTTTTGAGTGAGCTGTCCTTCCACGAAGAGGCAGTATTGGCCTACCTTTCCCAGGTCACAGATTCTACAGAATTTAGAAAAGAAGCAACGTGAAAGCATGGCATCACAGTTGATTCTAGCTTCAATTTCATCCCACTCCTAGGGTAAGGCAGTGACTAATCACTGTCACACCGTTGAATAGAGAGTGTTCCAATGACAATGAAACATTTGATCAAGAGATTAATTAAGACACTTGCTGGATAGGGTTCACCACTGCACATGGTGATAGTCACACTGCACCTTTTCATGCTTGCTAGAGACATACTTTTTACCATGTTTTTATAGCTGCACCAATATTGGCTGTGCTCAGAACATACATGTGCCAGAAGTCCTGTTTATGGTATAATGGAGCTCTAGAGAAATAATGACTTATAAACTAAGGAAAGTGTATGCCTTGGATCCTAGGTTATGAGAAGCTGTTATTGTCAAAATCAGATGGCTGGGTGTGAGAAACTTACTGCTTAACTGGATTTTTAGAGAATTGCAGGAATGTTCTGGTCACTTCAATGATGGACAGCTATCTAATGGTACAGAAAAGGGATAAGCATTTTTCTGATATTTTAATATCATAATAAAACACTTTTCCCATTTGGTTAGTAAGTCAAATTTTTTAGGTTGTTTTTTTTTTTTTTTTTTTTCCTGTGAATCAGAATGATAGGAACTGTAGCAGAATCTGTTAGTAATCTAGCAGTTAGTCAGCATCAGGACTACTAGATTTGGCTAATATCGGAGCTGCTAGATATAAAAGACTTAGATGTTGAACATGGCTGCAATTCATGACACTGCATTGTTCAGAACAGAAAAGTAATTCAAGGATCCATCTGGTGCAAGTACCAAAATAATCTGATCATATGATAGGACTGTCACTGACGCAGAACCTCTCCTGTAGGTTTTCTTTAGCAATGAGATATGTGGAAAGGTGCATTTCACCTCTTGCTGGAAAAAAATGAAGGAGCACCTGGCCTGGACTTTGGCTGACTGAGAGGTACTGAGTCATTGATACAGTTCAGTGTTGAATACAAGGAATTAAGTGGTCTCCTGACAGTGGAAATGCCTGGAGTCCACCCTGTCTGTAGAAAAGTGTGTGTTTATGAAGCTTTCTGTCAGCATTTGAACTGTGAGAATGACTGTTTTCAACACTAGGCAGATGGCTCTGATCCCTTGCAGAGACCACATACCCTGAGCTCTCAGACATTCTTCCCATCTTTGAGTAGAAGCATCTGTCATCACAGACTTGTTTGGCTGACATAAATTTGGTTTGCTCTTGCAGCTCTGAAGCAGGTCTTTCTACCAGTTGGAGGAAAAGATTTACTTTGAGACTGACTTCTGTATGTCTGTGATGTCTGCTTGGCAGAGTTCTTGTAGAAAGCACAGATAAAGTCTATCAAATAACATCCAATAAGAAGGCACCTTCCTACTCAAGGTGGTTCAGAAAGCTCACTGTAGTCTGGAATCATTCTTTTTCTAGCAGATCTGTGTCTTATACAGCTGCTGTGAACTAAACAAGTTGAAGTAAAGAGGAATTTTGTTTGTTTGTTTGAGTCTGTAATGGTTTGGTCCAGCTAGGGCAGTTCAGCTGAGAAGAGTGTAATACCTTTCCATGTCACAGCAAGACACTGTTGAGAGGAGTTTGGGGAACTGTTAGGCTGAGTGAAAGACACTCTTCAAGTTTTTGTAGAAATGAACGACAAGATTGGCCTCAGTGTTCAGAAATCAGGGCCATACAAGGTTAAATTGTTTAACTGTGTCAAGATATCTTTGTGACTGTGGCTAGGGGAGGAACTGCGCATTGTTGCATAGGTAGCTCTTTTCATATAGCAGTGTAAGATACAACAGAAGCTATTCTAAGATGTCGGTATAGTACTAACAGGCACAGCATTCCTCTGAATACTGTTGTGCCCTTTGTCTTTGATGACTGTCTTTTTGCTAGCAGAACTCAAAAGTTCAAACAGAAGGGAATAATAGAATTACAGAATCATTTAGGTTGGAAAAGACCCATGGGATCATCATGTCCAACCATTCACCCTACTCTACAAGTTCACCCCTA
>JANIJG010007556.1:41466-70171 GCA_024611175.1 Megaceryle torquata
CCCTAGTGCCGGTAATAAGAGGAAATTTTAACTCCCACCCCACAAAAAGACCCATTTTCCCCCCCCCCCCCCCAGGTATCTCTGCTATCCGAGGGGAACAAGGAACTTTCCAGCAAAAGAGGTGAACTTGTAATACTGAACAAAGGGTTCAGAATTGTTTCTAATGAAGTCAACCTGCCTGTACTTCATCTGAGGCTGATTACCAAAGGGGCAGGCTGTGCTCGTTAAATAGCATTCAGATGGAATATCAATGTGGGACAGCTTCAAGAGACCTCACGTGATATTTCAGGATGATACTGTTAACTTAGCTTTGTTTACGGCATAAGCACTTTACAAGTAACATTGGGAAAGATGCTTCCAGGTTTACACATTAGGAGGAAAACATAACTCCCAACAGTAATATCTTCTATTTTTATAATTATTTTTATTTACAGAATTGTTGCACAGTCAAGTTTTCTGGACTGACAGTTCAAAGCCTGTAACCTTGTTTATATCCATGTATGTCTTCTATGGGAAGAAAAAAAGCTTTGTAATATAATCAGATAGAAAATATATGTAGGTTCACTATACCAGAATTAGAAACAGATTAAATATCATCAGTATGATTTTAATATTTAGAAGGAATTTCTCTACTTACATTTGGATAGCAGCAAATTCTAATGTTGGTGTGACATGTTAATAGTAATTATTTGCAAGCAGCATAGCTTCTGTGAAATAATTGTATTTTTAAAAACAGCTGGGTTTACTGCTATTTCAAAATGTCTGTATAATATATGTCTATCTTTAGGCACACATTGTATAGATCTGTGTATATATAATGTGTCATGTACCTTTATATGAATGTTATATACACACTCATTTACTATTTAACAGACTAAGAAAATTAAATACATGCTTTGCTGCTAATCAGAACTGCAGTGCTTAATAGCATTTTTAGAATGTCAATATTTCTTCATTCTGTGTTAAATGTGGATAAAATGTCTCACTGCAGTAGCAGAGAAGCTACTTTTTTTTACCTATGGTTTAGTAAGGAATACTTACCAAGAACAAAGCTTTTTCTCTGCAGCTGATTCTGTGGCAATCATAACTGTTTCAAATAACCAGAATGCACTTGGTGACATGACTCTAATATCTTGAAAATTATTATTATGGTCATCACATGATTACCCATAAGTCATTTGATACAGATGGACGTTGTGTAGTATTCATAGGCTGGCAAAGGTTTGTTGGTTGGTTGTTGGGTTTTTTTTGTGTTTTGTTTTCTATTTATTTATTTATTAATTAATAATTTTTTATTTTTCCAGTGGTTTGTTTGAAACTATAAATATCTAACTGGCATTCATTTCCTAACAATTCAAGTTTATTATTTCACCTATAATGTGTGACTTCAACATTCTGAATTGTGAAGCCGTGAAAAAGTGCCCAATGTGCAGTGTAAATAATAATAATTAAACAAAAAACTCTATCCTCTTCTCATATATATGTAGTGTAGAAAGTAATCAGGTGCTGTATTTGCATCTATACAATGGTACAATAGTGATAGCAAAGATTGTTAAGGGTCAAGACATAGGATTCTTGAGGTCCCACCAGCAGATAGCTACATTTTCCACCATGAATCACCATAGATAATGCATTTCCTGGGGTGCTACCAATAAAAAAAATCAATTCCTATTCTAGTTCAGAATGTTAGTTTTGCTTTGCTAGAATGGAGAAAGAGAACGCAGTATCATTAAATCTGGTGGATTCTAAAGTGAATCCATGCTATCTATGGCTGCCAAAGGAGCTGTTTACACGGGTATTTCATCCTGAAAGACTTCATTGAAAATCAGCCTTGATAGGTTTGTTCTATTCAAACTACATACGAATTCTCATCATTTTCTATTAAAATAATGTAAACCCAATATACACTTAAAGTCACCTATTTTGATATCTTTTTTAAAGAATGTCTTACAAATTTAAATTGTCGGAGTGCATTGAATGCCTTAGAAATAATTTGAATCTTATTTCAAGTGAGTTTTGAAGTATGATGGTTTATATTTTGTCTGGATATGTGTTATAGGGCAATATTCATTCATACTTGGTAGCACTATTTTTGTTGAGAAATAGAGTATAATTACTTTTATTGTGATTCTCTTAATGCATTTTTAGTGCTGTTAACTTTGAAACAAGTTTTGTGCTTGTTTTTGTGACTGTGAAAAGTGGAGTACAAGCTGGTGGCCACCAGAGGAGAGCAGACTTCTCTCCAGTTAACTACAAGATGAGAGGTGGATTGGTAGCATGTACAACTCCAACCACCAAGGCAAATCAAAGTAGGAAATCAGTGGCCTTTTCTGTTTCTTTCCTAGTATTCACTGGGATGTTTTTTTTTTCTCCCTGGCTGCAACTGAACTGACATGCTGACTGTTGTAGGAAAGAACTGATGCATTTTACACATAGGACAATTAACTGCTACAGAAGATTCATTATCTAAGCTGTTAAGTAATACATGGCATTAGTACACAGATTCTCTCCACTGGGGTCAGTGTCCATTGTATTTCCTGATGTATGAAAAGTATCCGGAGACAGTTGTGCCATGAATAATTTCTGTATGGCTAAATTCTGTATAGACAATATAGATAAAGCATATTTAGGGAAACACAGAAACCAAGCACAGGTTGCCCAATATCATTCAGTAAATCGTCAGCAAACTTAAGAACGTGACATACATCTCTTGGGTTCGAGTCCATTGCATAGCTGGTATCCTTCAAGGAATGTATCTTTTTTTTTTCTTGTATGCTTTTAATCTTTAATGTAACCTGTGAAAAAAATTTGAGATACAGGCATAGCTGTACTTACCTAATTTGTATTTACCTAATTGAAAAAGATTCTGTAAAGGGTGGTACTAATGATGTTGAAATACTGTACTGACCTACAGCTAACTCTTGATTATTAGTGAGTTAATCTAAACTGTAACTTAAGTAGAACTTTACTTCAGTTTGCTCTGTTGCAGTGAAGTACCAGAGATTATAAAGTATTCTGCCTTCTATTATTCATACTTGCACCTACTTTCTACAGTGATCTGATTACAAGTACTTTCTCAGGAGAATGCACTCTGCGTGTACTCTGTAGCCTGATTTGTGTGTTTTGTTCTGCCTGAATTATTTCCCAGTCTCCTAACGTATCCATGAATAATCAGTTGTTGACATTGGATCAAAGAATTAGTTTTATTTCATAAGGGAATTCCTGTTACAGTCACAGAATAATGTATTTAAATACTATTACTTACAGTCATTGTAACTTGTATTTAACTGCCTCATTATTGATATTTCCTATCAAGAAATTTTACGAGTTCCAGAACTTAAGGAATTATATTAATTAAAGAAGAAAGGCCAACAACATTCCTTGCTGAAAGCAAGCAAGCTTCCAGCATTTATTTCCCCAAACTGAATAATATACACTGTTCTAGCATGTATGAGTTCTGTCCTGCTTTTAGGAAGAACTGGCAATTCTGAATGCCTGCATTGCTGGAGATGTGAAAAGAGCAAACCACTCGAGAATATTTGGTTTTGACTGTATGAATTCACCATACATTTGAATTTTAAAACTTCTCAACTGAGAGTTTCATCATTCAATTTGACTAGATAGACAACAGCAACTGGAAAGAAAGGTCTTCCAATCAATTTTGCCCCTTTACCTGCAGGAAGCTAAATCATATGAATGCTCTCTGTTCAACTGTTCTCAAAGGAGGTAGTGAGAATCATAAAGAGAAAACTAGGGATTTTAAAATATTTGACATTTAAGTCCTCAGATTTCCTACCAAACTAAATACTTATCATCTGTTAAGGTTTTGCTTCCATAACTGAACTGATTGTCCACTGTCAAAATTTTGACCTATGTTTGTAATTTCCACCAATCAGGACATGCCCAAGGACATTTTTGCTCAAAATTTACACTTACAGCTTCAGTACTGTCTTTTGTCTGCCTCCATCTCCATTAGTGTGATGTAGGCAAATACGGATAGTGTTTGGAGTTTACAGAGAGGAAGCACACATTTGTATATATATGTGTGTGTGTATATTTCTATGATTTTATAAATTTGTACGGTTGAAATCTTCGCAGTCTAAGTCAAGAATCATTATTAGTCTAGCTCTGTTGCAGAAAAAAAAAATAATAATAATGCAGTTAATATTGCTTTACAAACACTTAGCTTCTCCACATTTTGAAGGGGTTTTCTCACCCTTTCACTGCTCCTCTGTGTCCCAAGGTCAGTGGTTTTGTTCTGATGGGGATGTTTCTGTGAGTTGTCAGCATCTAGAGTCCTGTGCCAGGAGCAATAGTATGTTCATGTTGATGGTTCCTTCTTCCTCACTCTAGGATCCACCACTTGGGATCATTTTTACACATTTGCTAACATTTACAGCTTTGCAGGTCTGCAGCTTCATAATACATCTGGATTTATAATATATGATGCAATTTACATGTAGTGTTTACAGCTTCTTTGCTTTCTTAGCTACTTTTAAACCTAGTTTTGGCCAAGTCTACATTTTGTTACTGATCATGGTTGAATTGCTTATAGTTACCAGTTCCAAGTCTATGCCTCATCTCATCTAATACCTGTATCACTCTATACTCCATCCTGTGTCTCCACTCCTTAAGGCCTCTGCTATTGGACCATGCCTACATCTCTTCATACTACATCATTGTGTTAGTCATAAGTATCTCATTCTGCATAGTGTAACTGCTTTTTACTACCCATCTATATAAAACAAAAGTAAAACAAATCAGTTACACAACTGGTCAGAGGAATTGCAAATGCACCTATGCCAAGTAAAGCAAAGATGTATTCAGAGAGCACGGCTGACAAGCCTTGAAAGATTCAGTATGAAGTTATGACCTGTTGCTAGCAAAGGTACTGCTCTATCATGGAGCTACATGATTACAGCTTTTAGAACTATTTAAAAAGCACTGAGTCTTGCTTCTGTAGCCTGTGTGCAGCTCTTAATGCACACGGGTACACATCATTAATATGGTGGCAATATTCCCTTATGTCTGAAAAGACGGAAGGTCTTGTTGCTGAAGTGTGATCAGCAATATTCTGTTAGAGAGATGATATTACAGAGCTTGACAAAATGGTGAATTGCAGTTGCTGAGTGTGAGCACATGGCTGACCTAGAAGTCAGATAGCTGTCTTTCAAAGCAGCAAACAGTGCCACAGTGGGGTAAAAAGTAAAAGATTAAAACAGGAGATCCACTGCACAAGACAGAAAGTGAGTGTCTTTGCCAAAGCTGTGGTCTGAATACTTAGGATGCACTGACTGTGCATCTGGTGCTGCCTATGCTGCAGTGCTGACTGGCTTTGTGAACTGTGCAGAACATGCCCATAAACTGCGGTATTCCAACAATCTCTGGGTATCTTGGATCCTTGATAGCAGGGCTTCATGAGGAATAGTTTGACTGTTACTGATTTTAGCTAATGAAAAGGACATATTGACTACAAGGATATACTATTGGAGAGTGGTAGGTCAGACAGTTTGCTCTGTGAGCCTACTTACAGCTTTCTCATTTTTTCTGCCTGGCCCTCAGGCATCATAGGAATGGAGTTGTCCATAGACTACCTTCCTGTGTAGGTAGTGTATGGACAACTTACACAGTGTAATGTGTATATGTTCTACAAATACATATGTAAAATAATTGAAAAAAACATTTATTAAAACAATTTTTAAGCCCCCTTTAGAATTGTTTTAATTAGCGCTATCTGGAATTGAAGGTTTGCATTTCTTTAGTGATGATTAATTCTTCACCCTTTCTCAGACAGGTCATGATACAATGGAATTATATGAGATGATGAATGTTGGCAGAACATGTCAGTTTGATGTAGTGGATCTAATGCTTTGGCCCAGAGCTGATGATACAGCATATGCCTGAAGGGTTTTGTATCTACTATCTGTTGTGATTAATTTGTAGTCCAAATGTATCCAATGAAGACAGTACAGTACTGGAGACAATAGTGTGCCAAGCAGAAGCAGCACTGACCAATTTTTCAGCTGTTAGCAGTGTTGGTATGAATGGTCCTCATCTGCAGACCTGTAGGAGCCTGCAGCAGCACAGTAAACCCCAGAGACTATTGTAAAGCTCTACAGTGCAATCTGTTAGTCTTAATTATGTTGTGTTGAATGGATCATTTCTGCAATTAGGTTTATATTGCAGAGAGTATGCATTAAATAAACGAGGGAGATGTAGCACTCTGTAACTGCAGACAGCTATTTTAAAAGATGTCTTCGGTGGGGCTTAAATTAATGTTGACCTATTTGTCATCTTCCCTTTGAGACAGACATTTCCTGTGCTCCTTTACATACATTTTGAATGCCTTCTCAGTATAAGGAAGCCTGGCACTCAATTAGAGCTTTGCCTTGAGTGACCTGCTCGCTGACTTTCAGAAGGAGTTTTTCCTGAGAGTTTATTATTAAGTGATGATACTTTTTTTTTTTTAATTGAAAATTAATTATATAATGGATGGAAATAGATGTTCCTATGTGAAGGAGTAATGGACAGTGAAAAATGTAGAAAGGAAAGATGTGCTGATGGAAATCAGTGGTTACAAACCTTTTTTACCAATAAGAAACTCTCTTTGTATTGAGATTTTTCTAAGTGAAACTCAGTCTACTTGACAGAACAGAATTGTGGGACAACTACTGAAAAGCTCCAGTAAATGCAAAGCACAACAGCAATGATTGAGCACTGTTCATGCTGAAATCATTATACATTGTGGAGCATTTTGAATATCTGATCAAACTACCTCTCTACAATTTCATTTGTTGAGACATGAGACCTCCCATATTCACTAAATACTTATTATAAGGAGTTCACCCTTATTCTTTTCCAGATGGGGCTCCACTAGTCGTCTTCATGCATTTTCTGAACTCTGTGACCTTTGCATTGCTGCATCTAGCACTGAGGTCACACAGAAGATCAGGATACATTTCTCTGGTATCTGGGGATTGAAGAATTCCTATGAGGAAAGAATACTTGCAGCTTTTTATTACCAGTGTAATATAGAAAAACGTGTAATATGGCTGCAGTATAGACCTAGAGCTCTGAGCAGACAGCAAGCACACTGAGACTGTCCTGGTGAGGACTGAGAGGAGAATTATTTTGTTGAAGCTGCCACTCTAAAAGCATTTTGAAAGTTGGCTGTGCCGTTTTGCCAGATGCCTGGAAAGTATGCATAGCTTCCAAGCAATAGGAGATTTCTTAGAGTTATTTATAGTGGAAAACTATAATCTCCATATAAACCTAAGCTATGGCCTGCCATTTTGGTATCCAAGCTTTAATTCTAATTTAAAATAAGTTTTTAAGCTAACCTTTTATCACCTTTTGTTTCAATTGCTTCATGTATTCCTGGCTTGGTTTTGTCAGCCTATGAAGAGAAGATAGCATATTTATCGGGGGGGATGGGGGATTAATTTCCTCAGGCTATTTTCCAACATTTGTTCTTTGATTTTGTGTATTTCTCTGTAGCTGCACTGTTCTTATGTACATCTCAGAAAGATTTAGAAGATATTCTTAGTTCTTCAGCCAAACATCCTTAGCAACAAGCTGCATTTTTTGTTTAATGAAGAGGGGTTACCCATCTTTTTTGACTGTTTGCTTGTTTCCCTTCTCTGGTCTCATTCCTATTTATCAAGACTACACATAGCAAACATTCACTGTTTACTTCTTCAAAGAGACAAACCTAATACATTGCAGTCAAATAAACATAAAAAAAAATAAATACTGAAGGGTATCCTAAAACACGTTTCACCATAATCTGTAAAAGGAACCACAGTGAATTTTGGACTGAATTTCTGTAATGATCCCTGTAGCACATACTGCTTTTTTGTTGTTGTTTTTCCTAAATCACATTATATATTTCCTCTTCACTAAAATGTGTTAATTGCTTGACAATAATTATTGTACATGTTTGCTTCATTACAAGTAAAATATTAAGGCTTAAATGTCCTTAATGCTAGTGACTAACATCCTGTAGCTTTGACTCACTTGTATGTTTATAAAGAGCCTTCAGATTTGTTGTGTGGTTTAATATTATTCTTTCATATTTGAGGAAGTGGTTTGCATTTCTTTTTTTTTTTTTCATTCAGTTTTAGAGGAGGGAGAGATTGCTACTGTGTATCATTATAATGAACTAGATGGAGGAGGAGGGAAGAAGACCAGGAATCATAGTAAATGTTTTGAAATCTCATTATTGTATTTGAGGGTTCTATTTACATGACAAAAGACAACTGCATTTTTGTAACGTACGGGGAAACTTAATAGTAATTTGCATTCCTGTACAGCTTTCCATCTGAAGTGCTTTGTAGACATTAATGAACTAAATCTCTTAGCACCTAAATGAGGTAAAAATTAAGATTCTCGTCATGAGCCAGCAGTGTGCCCTTTACACAAAGAAAGCAAATGATATCCTGGGCTACACTGTGAGGAGTTTTGCAAGCAGATGGAGGAAGGTGATCCTTCCTCTCTGCTCAGCACTGATGAGGCCACACCTGGAGTACTATGTCCAGTTCTGGGCTCCTCAGTACATGGAGATACATGGATATTATGGAGAGAGCCACCAAAGGGCCACAAAGATGATGAAAGGATAGGAACATCTCACATATGATGAAATGCTGAGAGATCTGCAACTGTTCAGCCTGGAGAAGAGAAGGCTGAGTGGAGGATCTCATAAATCTTTATAAATACCTGGAGAATTTAAAGATGATGGAGCCAGGCTCTTTTCAGTGGTGTCCAGTGACAGGACAAGAAGTAATTGGTACAAACTGAAACACAGGAGGTTCCCCCTGAACATCAGGAATCACTTCTTTTACTTTGAGGGTGATGGAGCATTGGCAATGGGTTGTCCTGAGAGGCTGTGGAGTGTCCACATGGTCCTGGGAAACCAACACCAGGTAGTCCTACTCAAGCAGTGCAGTTGGACCAGGTGACTTGCAGAAGTCCCTTCCAACTTCAAATATTCTGTTGTTCTTTGAATTTCCTTTATTAGCTTATAGCTGATCTTCAAAACCCAGAAATTTAGAACCGATCTTCAAAACTCCATTTTTAATCGCTGCTGTGGATGTCAGAATTTCCAGTTACAATTACAAAGTGTTCTTTGTTCATAGTCATGAAGGAATATGAGTCAAACCTTCAGGCTGACTTTACGACAATTTTTGAGTGTGAAAATTCTAACTGCTCCTGTGTGATACTCTTTTTTAGATGGTACTGATTAGGCACAGAATTACTTTCTTTTACAGTTATTCAGTAGTGAAGTGTGAATGCTATGATGCATTTTGAAACAAATAAAATTTATATCAGTCATGAAATGTGCTAGGACTGTTTTGCAATAGTCATTAAATCTGTGGTTTTTTTCCTTATCTTGTTATACCTTAAGAAACTTTCTGCAAAGGATATTAAGATTATGATTAAAAAAATCTACAAAAGGTAAAATCAAGAATTCTGACATAATTTGGTCTTTCATTGCTGGTAATGTATTTTTACAAAACTTAAAATAGCCAACAAATAAATGGACATGGAATTGATGACCCACCATGGTCATTGAGTAGGAATGTTTTTTTCCTGCTCAACTTTATATATTAAATAGGGGAAGTACAGCAAAGTAAGCTGTATCTCTGTATTGAAGATGACATTTTAATGACTTCATTGGTGCTTTTTTGGTGTATTTCTAATATTTCATTTTTTAAAATCTCAGAGATGGCATTTGGAAACCTTGGGCTGTAGATCCTGTAGCAATGTGCTCTCTGCAGTGTGTGCTGGAAGGCATAGAGTGCAGGCTGCTTCTCTTCCTGCTGGACTGCCTTGAAAGTGTCATCCACTAGTACGCAGCATTCACTGACTTTTTCTTGATGAATTGTGTGTTATTTTATCAGTTTCTATATATACCTGAGATTACAAGTTAGAAAATACACGTCAGGTATTCTTTCATTCTTATTATTCAGTGAAACCGTATACTTTACATGATGCATGAAACACAGAGGTAAAATCTGATCTCTGTATAGTTTCAATCTATTATGTTAGAAATTCATAGCTACTGAGCAACTGCCTTTCCCTCCTCATTTGGCTGTACTTTGTCCGCTAAAGCTTTTTATACCATCATCAATTTCACATCTGTGGAGTATATTTTTTTCTGTTCAGTTCTTCTTTCTAAATGTTTGGGAAGTTATTTGTTCACTTCTCACCTATAGTAGATATGTTGTCGATTGAAAAGATGCCTGTTTTGTTCTCTATTAGTTGGAAAGCTGCAGATGTTCCAAAGTGCCATCAGATGGACTCAAAAATCTGCTGACAGTCAGTCACAGAAATGTCAGAGGTTTTATTCACAGAATTTAAGGACATAACTAAGTTTTCTTAGCCCTCAACAAGGCAAGAAATTTTATTTATGCCTTCTAGAAATGTAAGTTAGGTATACAAATGCTAATGCTCCAATTATTTTATATTTTATTTTACTCGCTAATACTGACAGCAGTGTCTTTAAGTGATGGTTTTCTACAATTTCCTGTTAGGTTGTTAGCCTCAGGTGCAAATGTAATAATGTGTTTTAAACATATTTATCTTTTTGTTTTTCCTTTTTGATTTTGGACAGTGTCATTTGCTTCCTGACTTTTAGTCTTTTTATTTAATATGCATTAGCCTGAAACTTGCCATGAAAAATGTGTTGACAATTTTAGTATATTTCAGAGACTTAATAAGTATTAATAGAGCAATAATACCTACAGTAGCAGCCACAAAGTGGATTTGTAGCTTTACAGCTTGTAAATTACAGCCAAGGTGCTGAAGGCAAACACCATTAAGAGAACATAATTTGAACATTAAAGAGACTGTGTTTGCAATCAGGACATCTGCCAAAACTATACCAAAGATGTAGAGACCTTCTAGCACATTTCTTTTGCAGCATGCATTTATACAGCCCCTGATGTCTTCATCTGTCTAATTGAATTAAGCATTTTAAAGTACAGCCAGAAACATAATTACTACAGGAATACCAGATAGAAATACAACTTAAGTGGAGGTAATTTTTGTAAAATGTGGGTGTCCTGGTGACCTTGGATATAGAACTCTTTATCTACATGAGCCGATGAAGAGATTCCTGTC
This sequence comes from Megaceryle torquata, assembly GCA_024611175.1. NCBI lineage: Eukaryota > Metazoa > Chordata > Aves > Coraciiformes > Cerylidae > Megaceryle > Megaceryle torquata. The sequence goes on from JANIJG010007556.1 coordinate 52,588, forward strand.
CTATGTGGGCCTCTCAGAGAATCAAGAAAATTGTCTAGTTGCACTGCAACTGTTTTCAATCTCTACCTGAAACTGCATTGGCCAGAGTCCATCACCTAGATAAGAACAGTTTTGAACCCAGTATTGTTTCAAGAAGAAAGTGATTTTCCTAGATGGAGCTTGAGTGTGGCTGAATATCAGAAGGGAGAATCATTTGCAGTTTGTAATTTCCCAGGGTTTGTCTGCTCTGAGATATCTGCTAAGTAAAGTAATCTGATCTTCCCCAAGTCTTTCTCTAACCCCCGTATGAAATGCTGTTATCTTCCAAATCCTGTTAACATACCCAAATACTTAAGAAAAAAACCATACCCAGGACCTAATTCTATGTTGATAAAGAATTTTGAAAAATTATTCTGGTAAGAATGGGTGAAACTTGAAAAGTAAGGTTATCTGTCCATATTGGACAGTATGTCTAAACCCAGAGTTTAAACATAAAGTTCTGAAGAATACATTCTTGATCTCAGTAGTTGGCGTTCTCTCAAAATTTTAGAAAAGTGATGTTCTTGGTTAATAAAAAGTGATATGAAAGGTTAGCCACTTCAGACTAAGCTGATCTTTCTCACCTCCAAGTCCAATTTAATTCTTTATTTATTATCCTTTCTCAGTGAATATTGTTATTTTTTGCTTTGTAAAACCTTTTTATATACTTGAAATCTACTTCTGTGTTCTTCTTAATCATCAGGATGAGAAGTTTGTCTCAGTTTTTTATTACAACCCACAGTCTGAGAATATTGAAGCATTTAGTCTTCCTTTCAAGAGGAGTTTTGCTGTTGGTTTCTCTGGGAAAAAAGTACAGAACATCACTGCCAAATTGTTACTTTTTAGATACTAATGAGCCCTTGAAATTTATCTTCACACAAAACCATTGTTTTTTTAAAAAAACAACTCTCCTTTTACATGTCCACATAGAGATTGTAATTTATGAGGTAGAGACCTAAGTATATGATATGTAATTAAAAATCAAGAGTAAGTTAGTGGCCATAATCTTCAGCTTCTGAAATAATCTTAGCCTGTTTGTTTCACTCACCTTACAGGCTAAATCTTCCTTTCAGAGCTGTAATATGCTGCCATGACACGAGTCAACCATACACACGATGTTGTACCTAACTGGTGCACTTGTCTCTTCTTTGCAGATTTTCTTTTTCTAGATAGTCAGATACACAGTTATTGTTTAGTTTCACAAGCATAATTTCACATTTGCAGATAAGTATGGGTCTATGACTTTAGATAATGCTGTTGTATTCTAATTACAGTAGCTACAGCAATATGTTGGTTGGCCTTGCATGGTTGGATTGCTCACAAACTATAAGAATGATTCCAGAAACTTATAAACAAGGTTCAATCTTTCATTAAGGTAAAAATTTTTTAACACCACAGGATAGTGTTTAACATCAAAACATCTGTTCAATGGTTTTCTTTTTGTTTTGTAGAAAATTAGTATATAGTTCTCAGGCAGCTCATGCAGCTATGGAATCTACTTATGGACTGATGGGTGCAAATCCTCTTTAAATTGTTTAGATCATGGTCATTTAATATATGATCAGTGCTCTCCACAACTCAGGAATTTCAATGAAGACTAAAGTTCAGGAAACTAAAGACATATGAAAAGCAAGAAAAATCCACTGTGCCATATTAAATATTTGAAAACTTATATGCTAAATGATAATTGATGAAATAGTAAGATTAGAGTTGGAATTTATCAGACAAAATCAGTTTTGAGTAGTCATGCGAAAATATCTGGCTTTCAGAAGGTTAAACTAGAGATGTGGTTAGTACAGGGAGTGCTCTACAGGGTATGGGGAATGCTCTACAGGTTTAAACACAGGAGACAAGAAGTTGAAAAAAGATATAATAAAAATATCTGAAAACCTTCATATTTAGATGAGAATACATACTGCAAATTAGCTGAACAGCAAGAATAGGAAAATCATTAGATACTACAGGGAATGGCATAGGCCAGAGAACTGGTTGTCAGCACAGGAGCTTGAGATAAATGATAGGTAAGAAATAGAAAAATCAGTCAGAGGAAGGAGAAGAATAAGATAAGATGGAGGAAATAGGAATGGAGCAAAAAGTAACAACAGGAAACATGGTATGGGATTGTGAACTGTGGAAGCTGATCATATGTGATCAATGTATGTTCCTTGGTACCACATAATCAGTTCAGTATATAGATTATCAGTTGTTTTTACTATTTTCTGTGCTTCGTCAATCAAGTCTGAGGTTAGTTTCTGGGAAGATTTGTTGTTGTTGTTGTGTGCTTTTGTGGGGGTTTTCTGTGTGTAGTTTTGTTTGTTTGATTTTTTGGGGGGGTGTGTGTGGTTTTTTGGGTTTTTTTGTTTGTTTGTTTTGGAAATCTAGACCACACTGATTAAGCAATAAAATTTTAAAATTTTATTTTGGATCTGAAAATTGTTCACTTATCCCAGAATTGCCTACATTGGAAAAGGCCTTTAAGATCATTGAGTCTGATCATTAACCTAACAGTGACATGTCCTCAACTAAACCATATCCCTAAGCACTACAGTCTCTTAAATACCTCCAGGGATAGGGAATCCACCACTGCCCTGGACAAGCTGTTCCAATGTCTGATAACCCTTTCAGTAAAAACATTTTTCCTAATGACCAATCTAAACTTCCCTTTGCACAACTTGAGGCCATTTTCCTCTTGTTCTGATATTAGAATATACTAATGTATATTCCAGAATATGAAGTATGGTGGGTCCTGTCCCTGTAGATCCTCAAATGTGTCACAACCCATGCCTCAGAGGACTAGATTGCATGTGATTTGAAGGGAGTTCTGTTTCTTTTATAGGTTTTGATGTCTCCCTGGAAGGAAGTTGAATTTATTGGTCTTATTCCTTGTAAACAAGAAACAGTCATCAGATTTCCTATCTTGCATTCTTCAGATAACACATCTGATTTAAGTGAGGGTTTACATCTCCTACTTAATAGCTCAGCAACTCTGCATTTCCATTCTTTTTGAAGTCTTCAGGGGTATCTGTGGTTTTGAGCATTTTTACTATTACTACTGTTTTGTTCTAAAACTTGTACTACTGGCTCTTCAGTTTGAGACAACTCCTCCTAACTGTCCGTGCAAAACAGTTTGGATGAAGAAACCTAATGAAGCTCCTCCATAGCAAACACCAGTGCAGAGTTACTTTATCTGTACCCCAACAAGTGTGCTCCATTACACCCTCCATGTCCAGCATCTCATGCATTTGAGAAAGTTATTAGCCAGTAGCACACTGCTCCTGTTCGATCATGTTCTATACTTCTAATGTGCCAAGACAAAATGCCACGTTTTGGAATGGATGTGACTTGCTCTTTTTGAGATAGTTTTTTTTTGGTTTTTTTTTTTTTTTTTAAATAAACATGGTCACTGTGTCAATATGATTTTAATCCATATCCAATAATACGCTCAGGAAACAATCCTGAAACAATTGCTTCTCTTCTGGACTTTAGTTTTTCCAAGAGCATGTAGTTTAAACAGTATAATTTTTTTTCCTATGCTCCATTGTGACATTTACCCAGTATATATGCAGATAAAGCTTCTTCATTATTAGTCTTCTGCACTAGTACTGTTTTTCTCAGCCACTCCTGGGGATGGCTAAGAGTGTAACAATATTCTTTTTCATTCTGACCATGGAAAAATCAGTCTGAACAGGTTTGGTGCTTCTTATTGATATTGTTAATTGTGTCAGATTTCTTTAACATCCTTCACAGATGTCCCTACTATGCTGCTTCTATATAATTAGTTCACCCTCAGTATAATCATGCATCACAGATTATACTTTTCATCAAATTCTTGATATCATTATTATCACTTACAGGCAAAGATTTCAGTCCATCACCTTATTTTTAGGTACTTCCAAAGCATTTGAAAGATGGATCTTAAGTGGAACACCTGTTTTTATAGACCTAATAAAATAATTTTTATTTGTTGACACTGTAATTCCCTGTTTCCTGATAGTCTTTTATTTATGTTAAATTTTATCTGAAAATACAATCTCTAGTTTAATGACTTAATCCCTCAAATATCTGTTTACATCATGTTGTTCTCCTTAACACCTGTCTTAACTTTAAAAACTCTTCTGTAATGCTTTTAATTTCTAATACAAACAGATTATTTATCTTGTGTTTTATAGAGACATTTATTTCTTTACAGGCTCCATCTATCCCAAGCTTTCTCAAGTTATAATAAATTAAACTAACTCTGTTGATTACTATTTTATAAGCTATGCCTTGAGCTAACTCAACAGGACCTCTCCTCTTTGGATGGTCCTAGTCAAGGCACAAGAAGCAGAGAAATGCTATCACAGATATCTAAGCCTTGAGCTGCCTTGTAGTTGCTCTATTTTCAGAGCAGCTCTTTTCCATCCTCTTCTTTCTCACTGCACTGTGGTTTCTTCCCATGGCCTAAGGAGTTAGAATTTTGTTGTCCTCTTCCCTGACTGAAGTTCTTGTTGCATCTAAGTTTGCCACATTAGTTTACTTACTTTTAGCCCATGCCTGTGTACTCTTGAAATCATATACATGGGAATAAAAGCTTGTAGTAGTGTGTTTTCTGTCTGTGAGTTTCATGTAGCAGAGATATTTTGCTGACTGCCCAATTTGGGTTGAGAGCCAACAATAGAGTTATCATCCCTTGTTTTGTTAGTATTTATTGTTCCTATGATAATTACTTGATTACATGTTTGTTCTCTTCTAGGTCAGTTGCCAGCTAGATTAATGTAGTTCACCCGGAAGATGGAAATATGCAGAAAGTGAATAGATAGAAAAATCAGAAAATAGTTGGGTGACTGTGGGAAAGCATTAGAAGACTGTAGCGACTGATGTTTGACACCGAGAGTCAGTTGGCAGTAGAGAGAGTCAAGACAGACAGACAGGCTCAGGTTCAACATGCATTTTAGCACAAATTACACGTTTTTTAATGGCTTCTTTAGTGAAGCTTCCATTAAAGCCTTGGGAACAGCCCAAAGTATGTCTGTATTGATGAAATTATACTGCAATTGGTACAAAGAATCTTTGTACAAAGAATCAACAAAAATCAAAGAATCAACAAAAATCAAAGAATCAACAAAAATCAAAGAATCAACAAAAATCAAAGAATCAACAAAATCAAAGAATCAACAACTGAGTCAGCGCTTGAGGGAAGAATGAATATTTTTCACTTGTTTGTACAAGAAAGAAGGGAAAAGTCTCTCATCTTTTGCACGCCCAGGAAACACATTCAGGATGTCAGTGCCCTGTTGCTTGTATTTAATTTTACTTGCAGTGCTGCCTCAGAAGGCCTCTCTACAGTAAAACCATTCATACTCAGTTTAGGATTGCTTCCCTGTAGACATAACCTCTAAACCTGTAAATTTTGTTTGCCAGGAGCCAATCGATGCATGGCCAGTTGAAAGCTCTCTGATATGTGGTTTGTGTTTATTCCAGTGTGCTTCAGAAAAGCGCTTTCTTGTATTGTGAGGCCTGTGTAGTAGAGATAAACCCAGCCCCATGCTTCTGAACAATCCTGAAGGGGCATTTTTTTCAGCAGGAAAAAAGGGTTGATTCTAAATTGTAATCCAGGTTGCATCTTAGTCTGGAAGTTGAACCTATCTCTATTTTACATGCATTGACCCCCACAATAACCAAAAAGATTTGTTTCTTCAGGGCAAATAAGGGTCGATGGTTCATTTGCCTGGCTTTTCTTTTGAGAGCCCCTGACCATGACAGTCTTTTGCAGTTTGCTCACCACAAAGCTTCACTTGCATGTGTAACCTTGTGGACTGCTGTCAGAATGGTGCTGCCATTTCTCAGTGCCTCTGATGCTTTGCTTCTGAATGTTTCATTGTGAACTGGTTATTGAACTTCTGCTGCTTCTAAGAGATCTGTGCTTGTGAAACTCATGACATAGACAGATGTCTGTCACCTGTGCATTGGGGAAATGTGGAACCTATCAAGCCATGAATGATCAGAGTGCTTAAATGAGCTTTGAGAACTGTGTAGTGTAATGGCTGCGGCTCTGTGCTCTGGCTTGTGGAGTTGAGGAGCTCTGTGTGGGAGGGATTTTTCTGCCTGCACAGGCAAAACCCTGAAAGTGAGAAGCACTCTTTTTACTGCCTTGGAACTTGAGACACTTGAGTTATGTTTCTTTCTTTGCTCTTTCATTATTGCTATTAACATAAAGCAATATCATTAATATGATTAACATTTCATGCGTGCGTACAACATCAACTTGCAAAGACCCACAAGTAATTTTTTATCGCAACTGCTAATTGTTTTTCTTTTCAGAAATCTAAAGAACTACTAGTGAAATTAATCACAGCATAGCCTTTTACATTTTATATAATTCAATATTCATTAGATTTAAGAAGCAAGAGACATTGTTAACAGAATACAGAATCTTCAAACCCCATCTGAAAGTCAGTGTTACTTACAGATTAACAAGATCGTTTCTGTGCATTGAATCTGGCAATCATTGCAGTGTCTCTTGCAATAACTGGAGTGGATGCATTCTGCAGTTCACTCCATAAAGTCTTCATTATTCATATTCAGAGACTGGTATAAACCTTGCATGGAAATCAGGACATAAAGTGGGATGGTGCACACAGCTATGCAGGAATAACTGTCAGGCTGAACCTCAGAGCTTGGAAGCACTTGCAGGGTCCATAAGTAGACATGCCACCTCCAAATTAGCTTGAGGACTAACAATGATTGCAAAGACGTGTCATCTTGACTGCTGATCAGAGTTGGTAGAGCCCTGGGGAGATGGGAAATTCTCAATAATTTCTGCAGTTCTTCTGTGCATGAAAGGAGGTTCCCTTGGGTATCAGCTTGAACAGCTTCTGTAGGCATTCCATCAGTTTAAGAAATAACCAAGAATAGTATGTACAAAGATAGCAAAGGAGTGAAAAATGAGGTTCTTGTCTGCAGCTATATTCTTTTTACTATTTTTGAATTTTACAGGTATGGTTACTTCAGCTGTCACCACAGTACCTAAATAACTTCTAGCAATATGTTAACATGTGTGAATCGTCTCAGGAGTAGCTTTTTTCTTCTTTCATATTCTTTTCATCCTGAGAACAAACTATATCTTTCTATAAGGAAAAAAATGAAAATGCAGTTTGTGTAAAAAGAGTTCTTTTTTCTTTTGTATCATTATATACACATACATGTATCGATATAAAATACTATATATCTTTCTATTATATATACTACATATAATATACTAATATAGTAATATATGTGGTTTTATCTTGCCTTTTTGAAGGTAATGATAAAGAGATTCCCCAAACTTTGAGAAGGAGATGCCATTTAAGGCATTGATCAAATGTAATGGGAAAATTAATATATGGAGCAAAGACAGCTCAGGAGCAAATGTCCAGTTATCTGTGTGACCAGTGTCCCAACTGAGGCTGCAGGCTGGATATTTATTGAAGGAAAACAGAAAAAATTATGTTTTGCCTCTGGGATATGAACAATTCAAGACTTTTGAAGAGTATGGAAGGATTACAGCTTTGTGGTAATCTCCTACATAAGCCAGTGAAAAAGGGGTGCTCTGTAGGTATGGCAGTATAGCTTGCTAATCCTTTGCCACAGCTTCCAAGAGAGGAAAACAACAGCCAGTACAAATCCTTTGACATTTTTTTAAAGCTAATTGTTCTTATCAAATTAATTTTTTGTTAAAGGATGATTCAGTATTTTCTTCCCAAATAAGTGTTATAGCAATGGACACATAGCTTCCTTCACGGATATCTGTTTAGGATGAAAATTAAAAACCAAAGAATGGCTCATTCTGTGGTTTTTCAGTATGTGTGCACTTGTGTCTGTGCACAATAGAGCGAAACTATGAAAAAAATATCTACAAGGCTTGGAAAATGGGCAAGCTGCACAGGGCAATGGATCAGCTGCTTGTCTTGTGGTGAAGAGAATCTCTGAAATCCTGCAGTTCCCTAGAAGTCCTACCAGTTTCCTTTATTTCATACAGCAAAACAGAAGGAGTGCCCAGTGTACCAGGAATCCAAATGCAGTTAGCTCTTCTGCTACAAACTCCCTTGTAGAAGACTGCCAGGCATGAATCAGAAGGGCACAAACCAAACTCTGCTTTTATTTCCTCTTTCCTAAAGTCTTCTTTCAAAGAAATCAGAATATTATTTAAGACATGAAACATTTATCTTCTTTCTCAATGCCCTTCTCTGTCAGAAAAAAACCCCAATATTGTAAGTAAAGAGGTGTGGGTGAATTTGTACAGCTAACACCTTTGAAAAGGAACACCTGGTAGTTTCTGAATAGTTTCCCCTTTTGGGCTATTTAGAAAGTATGAGAGGATGAATTTTTGTATGATCTGATCCCAACAGTCTGATAGGCTCAGCTATCAAGGTCAGAGTTTAGTCACTGTCTCAAAGAAGCCACCCACTGACACAGGAATGTAACTGGTGAGAATGTATAGAATGACATAATTTCACAGTTTACTGCAGGTCTTACCTTGGTTGTTTTCTTAGTCCATCTAGACCTTGTTGTGGAACAAAGCCTGAAAATGTGAAGCAAACTTGCTAGGAAACAGAAGGATTAATTGGGAAATCTAATATTTATTTTTAATTTAAAATACTTTAAAATAAAAATTGCAGCTTTAGTGAATGGTCTGATCCATTGACTGCATACTTCAAGGTGATGTCAAAATGAATGTAGGTTCAGATACCTGACTTGAAAACAGTATTTGAAAGAAATTTTAACTAATACAGAGATGTCTATGCTGGTTTTGCATGTGTAGCTGCGTGTGGCCGCTGGTGCCAGGTTTGTATCACACAAACAGAAGGGTGGGCTGGCATGGAGTTCTTGGAATAAAGTTGACTTTGTGTCTGTGGAAGCTGGGAAGGCAACAGAGGCTGCACTCAGCACTGGTGAGGTTCATATGCAGTGATGGGTCCAGTTCTGGACTCCCCAGTATGAGAGAGGCATGGACATACTGAGGCCAGTCTGGCAAAGAGCCACAAAGATAATCAAGGCACTAGAGCATTTCACAGATGAGGAAAGGCTGAGAGAAGACTTTTTCCATACGCAAAAATATGGGGCTGGGGCACAGGTGGGAGGAGAGCAGGAGAGTAAGAAAGGTGGAGCCAGACATTTTTCAGTGGTAACAGGAAAAAGACACAAGAGACAATAGGCACAAATTAAAATGCAGGAAATTTCACTTAAATCTAAAGGGGAAAAACCCCAGCTTTACAGTTAACTTAAGACAGGAACAGGTTGCCTAGAGAGGCTATGTTGTCTCTATCCTTGGAGACAGGCAGAATTCAGCCAGACAACATGCTATGAGATGATGGCTGTAGGTGGTCTCTTCCCTACTCAATGATTCTTTGATCCTATCAATCAATATATGGAGTCAGCTGTGCTAATTGACAAAAAATGTTTGAAAGTCCCAAAGAAAGGGAAAAAGGGAGAGGTATTTATTCCCCTAGTGAAGTTGTGGCTGTTATTGACACAGGAATGTAACTGTCGAGGAGTAAAGCAGGCTCTAAAATTGCAGAGATATAGGGCGGGAGAAACAGCTGGCTTTCAGTCTTGATGGTCTGGATGGTACCATTGGCAGGGAAAACTCTTCATCACAGGTATTAGGAGATGCCCCATAGAAAGTCCAGTCAGTCTATTGTCTGAGAGAGGATACCAGGCTGGACAGTCCTTTGACTTACCCTTGTTAGGCTGTGCTTGTATTCTCAGGAAGTATGATATAGCAGACCTCAGAACCTGCCCTGTTATGAGCTGTATTTCCCAGAAGCTAAATCTTGTTCTTAATTATGCATGTTGGCAGTATGAGCACAATTTCTGTTGAATCCAATGCGGATCAACACTTCTCCATGAGGGAATATTTTCAAACCTCTTGATGCAATTAGAATTGCATTAAGGTTGTAAAATCCATTGCCAGAGCACAGGAGCTAAAGAAAGTGCCAGCAGGTTGTGATAGTGGTGACACATGATATCTTGTCTTCCCGTTGTCATTCCTTGTGCCTATAAGTACTGTCATCACAATTATTCAATGTTACATGCCAAATACTAACATGTTACAATTATAGTAAGAACATGTTATTATAGTAAGAACCTGCAAAGGTAAAGTTTGGAGTCTTCATTATAGCAAAAACCATTAGGTATGCTTTCTGTGTTTTTGCCTATAGAATTATTTGTCTTGAACAATGCCTCTCATCTTTCTTTGTGGTGATGATGTCATTGCATTGTTAGTCACTGAAGCCCACTGATTATAGGAAATAATGTGGAAATCTCCTAGATATGTGCCAGCCTCCATTTCACAATAATTAATCAGTCGTCAGAAACTCGAAATGTGTTTTGGTTTGTTGTTTTTTTCCTGCCTCTTTTAGAGTCCATTTAATTGATTTCTGATTAATGTCTGCAAGTTGGGAGGCATGAATAAATCAGGAAGAAAGATCACAACTGGAGGGATGCCAATCTGTCTGAAGGTAATTTGTCTAGTTTGTGAGCAAAGGTATTTATGGGTCATGGCTAGTAATGGCATTCTTAGTGATCTTTTCAACTTGAAAAGACAACTTAATGCATTCACATACAATATTCTGAATCCAAATAAGTTGTGGGTAGCTGATCAGAAAAATGTGCTTTTAATGTTTTCTGAGGCTCTGTCTCACGTCAGAGTATTATATAGCCACAATCCAAGACAGTGTCACAAAGAAGTATGAACTTGCTCACAGTTATTCTGCTCTTTTGAGATTTACCTAAACTTTAGGATATACAGATCAATGGGGTTGTCTCTATCTGCTTTAATTCACCAGAGAAATAATATTACCTTTCTACAGACCTCCAAAGGTCTCTTGATCCTACTCTCACCCTTTAAAACCTCCACTATTCATCAAGTTCTTTCTCTCCTAATAGATAGTCCTTCACATAGAAACTGACTTCATTACAGACTCCACCCAAAGGCCTTTGTGCTCTCCTTTCTAACTCATCACTCTCTATCCATCTGTCATTAAGTTGAAATTTACATACACTCCATCATTCATAGTTCCTTAACTTGCAGCGCAAGTGTTCAGCAGCAGATGGAAGCAGGAAGAAAAATTACCTGTGCTGCTGGGTTTCATTTCCCAGGGCAGACAGAGGCTATAGATCAGGAAGGAGACTCAATAGGAAGATGCACACAAATTTTGTTCTACTCTAGAGGATGTTTAAGCAGCTGTGAATAAGCAAAAATCAGGGGACTTAATGCATTATCAGAGGGAACAGAAGGCTTGCAGTGAGACTAGGAAAGAGCCTTTAGGTTATGGCAGACAGAGGTGAAAAAAAAATTCTGAGTAAGGTGAGTTTTCAAAGATCACACAGGCTCAGGTTTATCTCTGAGTAATTCAGCCTTAGTCTTTGCTATTCTTCATTAAGCTGTTGCAGGTATTTTCCTTATAGGAAATTAAGCAAAGTGGTTCTATTCCTTTTTGTGTGAAGAATAGCTAAGATTTAAAGTATTGTTTTCCAAAAATGTGCTGTACTTTTTGAGTACTTGCCAATGATCAGTCCCAGGGAGAACTTCCTTTGCTGCTTTGTATTGGGGAGTTTGTGCAGGACTATGGATACCTATTAGCCAGAGCAGACACAACACTGAAATGGGTATTGGACCATCTCTACCTTTCTGCAGTGGACAGCCTGTCCCTCAAGTTGGTCTTTACAAATTAAAACAAGGTTTTCTTAAAAAGTGAAAACAGAAATATTCTATGTATTACAAAACTCCTCGTTGCTGCTTTAACTCTGGATGTATCTTGGTCCACAATTACTGCCCTTTGTCATTAGTCAGGAAAGTCAGGAACTCAAAGCTTCCTTGTCCCAGTCCCTCTTGGATGCCTGATGGTGAATAGGTGACATAGTTGCTTTGTGGTGGAGGGGGCCTCCCTGAAATAGCACAGAGCTTGCTGGCTGATGCGATGACAACTGCCACATGGCAGCTGGGCTGCTTGAAGTCCTACTCCCTGATGTTCACTTAAAATCCTTTGCTGCTCTCCTTGTTGTGTCAGCACAATTTACTGTATAGCTGGCTGAAAACCAATTTTAGGCTCGATCCTTCCCCTACACTAGTTCTCTGACAGGCCTTGCTAACAGTGCTGTCAGCAGCACAGAGATGCGACAGGGCATCTCCAGTGGGGAAGAGCTGTGCAGCTAACAATGCTGCTGGAGATATAGGTTGACATGACCCTCAATAAACAGTAATAGTGGAAAGGAGAACATTGTCAGTACACAGAACACTATGAGAGATGAAAAGTCTTTGGGCAGAAGGAAAGTGATGCTGGCAGTTTGAGATGTGCATGCAGAGTTCCGTACACATGGTAAGAAAGAATTTGGAAGTGTGAAGTGTGGAACATGGAAGACCTACGCTGTCAATGAATTTTGTGGTTCCCTTCAAAGCCAGGTATGGGATTCAGTCAGCCCATTTTTACTATTCCCCAGAATGGTTGACTGCTTCAGTACCTGGCCAGGGTAAGAGCTACACACATGTGAATGTTTGTAGCAGCTGTGTTCATTAATTTCCAAACTGTGCGAGGGTTGAATGAATGAAGATTTCACATTAAAATACATGCATAAAGTGACATGAGAGGAGTGTTGCATCTCATTCAGTCAGGAAGTTGCTAACAGGCCAGTCAAGTACAGCAAAGATTGACTGGTCCCTCAAACTAACATTTCATTTTCCTTCTTCCTGTTATCCATTGAGTTAGACAAAATTAAATAATTTTTTTTTTTTTGGCACCCAGAAGGAAGGTGCAATATTGATGGAGCTGGAGAACCTCAAAAGGGAGATTGAAAAATCTATTAAGGTTAGAATGCCTCAACAGGAAGATGATTTGAAATTAGCCAGGAGTGCAAATAGTCAACCTTTCAGATGTGCTCTGAGTAGTAGAGGCTTTTACAGGCTTTTCTTTCATTTCTTTACCTTTGTCTTTTATAAGCATTTAAAACTGGGTTTGTTTTGTAAAGCGAGAATAAATACTTCTCCATGTATTTCACTTAAAATCACCTTCAGATCAAAGTAGATTAAAGGTAAACGATTAACACAAGATGTTTGTTACAGTTCTAAGATGCCTGAAGAAACACCCAGCTCCCTTCCGCATCACTTCAGTGTCTGGTACCTGCTAGCAACTATGTTAGGTCATCACAGAACTGTGTAAACCTGTTGAAGGGCTGGCACTGGAACCATCAGGGTTGGGAAAAGAGTTGTCCAAGGTGGGCCTATAGCTAAAAAGGCTCCCCAGCATGCAGCAAGTCAGCAGAGAATGCATCAAAGTTCTTTCTCTGAGAAATCTGAAACTTTGTGTTGTATCACCACATCACAGGTACCCATCCCACTGCTTCAGCAGTGGGGTGCCAGTGCAGAGCAGTGCCAGGAGAATTCTCTCTAGTTAATGTGGGTGAAAGTGGACATAACGCTGAACATCAGAGCAGAGCTAGCAGCAAAGATGTTTCACAGCAGCCTGTTTTAGCCTCCCAGGAGAGCAAGAGTGTTTAGTTCTGCCTTCCCTAATGCCTTCCTTTGCTGACTCACTGTCTTCAGCCTCAAAAAGTAGGAAGACAATCAGATTATTTCTCGCTCTTGTGCATGGGGCCATTTTATGAGGTAGCCATTATTATGTGGCACATATTTGCGTTTTGCAGTTTTGCTGCCGCCAGTGTCTTGAAGATGGGACAGATGCATTCATCATTGACCCATAACATCCCCACTGAGCAAGCAAGAAGATGGAGGATTTGCTGAGAGAACACTGAGAAATAAGAGTATTTCCAAGTACTAGAAGAAAGCATTACAAAGTGTTAAACACAGCATCCCAGGAAGTGGATTTTGGAGGAGTTGGCAGTGTTTGCCACTGCAGTGGCTGAAAGAGTCCTGCAGCTGAAATTCCAGAAAGTTGCCTCAGGATTTGACCTAATAATAGAAAATACTCCCAGATGATGGTCATGGCAGAAACCTGATTTCCAGCTTCCCTGCTCTATCTATAAATTAGGCTATTAGCCTGCTACTCACAATTTCCTCCTGCAATTTGTAGTAGCACAGAACGACAGGGTCTAATGTACTATGATATGGAAAGTTTCGAAGTGGATTTAACATGGAAAATGAAATGATAGTCCTGTGTGTAAGGGCTGATGTAATAGAAAAAATGCATTCCTCTTGCCTAATGAATTTACTGGGAAATATATTGCCACTTATGCTCAGCTCTCTCTACTAAAAGTCACTAAATAACAGCCATGGTTATTTAAAGAGCTGCCAGTGCAGGGTGGATGGGGGAAATGCAAAGGCACCTGTGAGGCTGGAAGATGCATTAAAAAGTGGAAATAAAGAGAAATTGCTGCTACTGACAAAGATAGACTGACTTCTAGAGAAACCATGTTTCAAATATCATCTTTATGTAGGTAAATCTCCAGAGGTTTCTGGCAGGTGCTTGATGTCCTAAGTTAGCATTTCACGGACAGAGAAAAGGCAGAAAGATACTTGAGACCCTAGTATTCTGTTGTCAGGGATCCTCCATATCAAAACTTTGGAAAAATGAGCTTGGATTTTGCTTGTTTCTTTTCAAAGAGTGTTTCTGAATCATGTGCACATCTATTGTTACAGTCTTTGCAAGATGAGACGAACCAGACCTTTTTTCCCTGAAATAATTTCTGGAGTCCCCCAACAAATCTGAGTGAGGTTTTCCTGAAAAATGACCTTCATATTATCTTGAAAAAGAGAATTATCTCCAGTAACTGACTTTTACAACCAAATGAACTGAGCTTCTTGAAGTGTATAAACAGGAAAGAAAATGAGTGTACATTCTGCTCTGCATTGTGCCTCTCTTGCACTAGCTTTCCTTTAAAACTGTATCATTAATCTCATGATAGTTTTGCTGATAAAGGACGGGTTTCTGAACTAAGCCAATGTATATTTGGTCCCGAACCCATGGCCCATGTTCATTCTCTATGTGTTACATTACTGGGCTTTTTGGTGTAAGCACTAACTTTGGTTATTCTTGTCCAAGGCATTAAGCACAATATGAAAGCCCAAACGTGAAAACCAGTCACAAGAACGGAAGTGGATATGGTTGATCTCATTTTACTTGCTGGGTGGCATTTCCAGGAAAAAGAAAAAAAAACAAAATTATGATTAAAAAATCCCATTATGAAGTTCCTGTAGCTTGAAAATGAAGCAGCCCTTAATGTAATAAGTAGGTACTGTGTCATTTGGTAAAATAAAGAAGCTTTTTGCCTTTAACCTTGAAGCTAAAATCACCACCTTTGGATTACTGTATGGATGCAGCTTTTGTGTACAGGCATCAAATGGCTTTGACTCAACTTTCTGAAAGTTTCAAGGTCCTTATATCTATAGAGAAAGCTGTGATATAGAGACATCTGTGATCCTTTAACGACTGGGTTATTTCTCTAGAAATGATCTGAACTTTTCCTATAATTCTTCTACTGCATGATTTTTTTTCTTTTTTTAAAGCTTATTCACCTCAGTCCATTTCAGTCCTTAGGACCCAAATGTGTTCAACAGCTGTCTGCCATTGTAGGAGGTAGACCTTTACCTTAATGCATATGGAATTCCTTTGTGTAATACTTGCAAAATAAAAAGTTTGTTCTATTACAGTCTGGTGACATGCAGACAAAATAGTTCACCTGCTTTAGTTTTGTAGCAGGTCTTAGGCTGAATATTTCACCTCAAATCCAGCACTGGATTGTTTTTCAAAGACTCAATTTTCCAACGTTTCATGACTCTATGAGATGTTTATTTATTTATGATTTATTAATTTCAGCTCTGAGCAGCAGTGTTGCCTGGATGAAGGACACTAGCATTTGACTGGGGCTGTCTGGTTTCAAACTCATGAATAGCTTGGCAGCATACCAGATTAGCTATTATCTCGTGCTTCTACATTTGTCTGTGAAGAACTTCGTTCCAGTGGAAATGTCTGACAAAGGAAACACACACGAGTATATGTTTAAGCGCATGCAAGACACTAGAAATACTACTTCCACCCAGAAGAGCACTGTGCAGAAAATCCAGGTCAGGTGTTGGAAAATGAATATAGTCATGTCAGTACCTCACAGGACTTCGGCTAATAAACCACATCTCTGAGCAGGTCTCTGTAGTGTAGGAGAAGCACAGCTTTGATCTTCTCCTTCCGTTTCTAATAATCCTGGAGGTGGATCTCACTCAAGAACTTCGAGGCAGCATTTTGTTTGGATGGGTGGAACTGCCACATGTCTCACAAGGAGGTAGGTAGGGCTGCTTCTCCAGAGGTGTGGGCTAAGTGGGAACCTATGTACAGATGTCTATGTCATGTTGTTTGCTGGGTTTATATCTCCTAGCTGCTTCTGCTTCTAAGGCTTCATGTTAATAAGGAAGGATAATGAGCAGACTGACTTTCAGAAATGCTGACCACAAACTGTTCCCATTAACTTCAACAGGAACAGTCCTGAAAAGAACCTGGTGTAGACCAGTCCCTTCTAGATGCTAGCAGTCTCTATATGTTCCTTACTGCAGACACATGCCAAGTTTGATTAATTAAGCTATGACAGTACAAACCAGGATGCAGTAGAAGTAGCATGTGTACATATGTCAAATTGCTAATGACAACCCTGCCTACACTTCATATTGAAACAGCTCTAAGACATGTCAGAAAAAGACATATAGTAACTGACAGTGAAGCAAGCAATATGAAATTTAAGCAATCGCCATTAGACCTTGAATCTAAAAAGCAAATGACATTACTGTAAGACTAGCTAATGAGTTGAGACTCATGGATTTGAACTAATATGTGACTGATTAGCTCCTTGTAGTGCCCTCTCAATCTGCAGATGAAAGAAGAGAAGGGAAATAGTTTACATTTCAGTATGGCAGCACAAACAGGTGGGACACTGATTAGAGATCCCTCAGTTTAAAATAAGAAGGAAGTTGGACCCAAACACATACATCTCCTCAGAGTTATCCCAATAAGGGAGAGCTATTGCAACATTTCCAGATGATTCACAGTGCCTGAAGTATCATGTTTTCATGTTCTAGTTCTCCGGATCTTGGAAATGTGATTTTTCTTATCTCATTTCAACTCAGAAATTACTTTTAGTAATTACTTGGTCAGTTGTTCTAGATAAGGAGACATTATTCCAGAAGTTTTTTTCTGGATGGTCAGTTTCTATGAACTGATCTTGAAAGATCTGCAACAGTGATAAAAAGTATTCTTCAGCAATCAATGTTAACTGACCACTTCATCGCGGGGAATATACCACCTCCATCAGCACAGTGATTCAAAGTCCTTGCTCTTGTTTGAAGGACTGAAAAATCCCCAATTGTAAAAAACATAAATTAAGGAGAAATGCCAGGTGATAGAGGATAAGTGATTGAAGTGTTTTATATATGCATATTACAGCTTCTGTGCAGAAGCATTTTCTGTCCTTTGGAGGCAGTTTGATCACCTCCATATGGACTGTTGAAAATGTCACAGACTGCAGTTTAGCACACTGTCTTGGTTTGAGTGAAAACAGAACTAATTCTGTTCAGTGATTTTACTTTTCAGTTCAGTACTTCTAACTAACA
>JANIJG010007557.1:0-10953 GCA_024611175.1 Megaceryle torquata
CCGCCCCAGGGTACAGGTGCACGGGAGGGGGGGGGTGGTGCCGCTGCGGTCCTACCGCCGCCCGCCGGACCCGCCCCGACCTCCCCGGGGCGCCGGCTGCTTGGCACCGAGGTTTGTATGAGGTGGGGGTGCTGCGAGCCTCAGGCGCCTATAGAAGCCATAGGGACATGACCACCAGTGTGCTGGGGACAAGTAAAGGCCTGATACTGGCAGGAGCTATAGATCCTGTGCCGCCCTGCCGCTGGAGAGGTAGTGGCAGGGTGCGAACACCCTTCCTACCTGTGCTTGTTCATCATCTCGTGCCACGTTCGCAGTTCTTATTCTTATTATTTCATTATTCTGTGGACACGGAGTAGTCTCCTGAGTTGCCAGCCTGGAGGCAGCGGTTCCCTGCAGCTGGGGGTTTATTTACTGCCAGTGTTACTGGGATGCAATAGCTGCTGGGAGTACTTTCTGTGAGCACGCTGGTTGTTATGAATTGCCTGTCCACGCAAGAACTCGCTAATTATTCCCATCGCTCTGTGTCATCCTTTCTTAGCTGTCTCTTCACGTCAACTTGCTGGTTGCACCAGCCTGTTGCTCTCCACAGTGCCCCAAGCCCGTGCCTGGTGACGAGGCCATGGTGTCCCTGCTGTGCAATGGGGTGGCAGCCCTCGACAGCAAGCCCCTCCTACTCTGAGCACCCCGTCTCCCACCTTCTCAAGGCCCGTGTTTGATGCTAGATGGTAGTATCTTCATGAAGCTTCGGGCTGAGCATCAGCATCTGTGAGACATGGCATGAAAACTTCCTGGAAAAAACAGATCAGATATTGATGGAGTGAAAAAGCCGCTCAAAGCCCTTCAGGGACAATGTGACGGGTACAAACCCATCGCAGGGAATTCCTGCATTTGTGAGGAAGGGCACGAGCAGCCTCTAAACCTCCTGTGCACCCCAGCAGAGGCTGTGGTCGAGATGCGCAGGACGGTGATGGGGAAAACGCCAGCAGCTTCTCTGGGATCCCAGAGGGACCTGGGTGGGTTTTAATCACCCAGCCAAGGATTTTGTTTTGTCTCCTGTGCTGTATGGAGGATTTGGGGGATTTGAGCTGCAGTAGAGTGAGTATTAATTTGGATTATTGGGATATTAGCTTGAATATTAGCTGCTTTACAGGGGCTATGTCAGGCAGGGCTCCAGGGCATCCCACATGCACAAATACCCGGCAGCCTCCAGCGCTAATAAGTCTCTAGAGAAAGGAGGGGGGAAAACTGAATCACAGAAAAGGCACCTGCCTCACCCAGTGGGGTACAGAGAGGAGCCAACACTCACCCGTCATGAGGCCACCCGTGGACTTCATAATTGTCTCCTGTGCTTTTCAGAGCTAAATTTAAACACTGGCTTTGAGCAGCGACTGCCTGTAATTCTCTGCCACTTCGTTTCCTGCCTCAGCGACACACAGAGGTTTTGCTCTTAGCACAAAAACTGAAGGGGAAATTCCCTACCCCAGAGTTTGCTGCTTCTGCTACTGCTGCTTTTTTTTTTTTTTTTGGTCTTTCAGCCGTGACTCGCCGATCCCACCATCGCCCCACGGCCACCGGCTGGGGGAAGGAGGGCCCCTCGACACAGTAAGTGTCTTTCTGTGGAAAACGGAGCTGCTTTGGCTTCATGGGGTCCACACCAGGCTGTGTCGTGGGGGATGGGGTAGGGAGGGGCTTTTCACTGCATTAAACCAGCCCCGCTCCCTGGCACCGAGGATGAAGGTGGCTGAAGGCAGGTCCTTGGTGGACCCCGAGCATCTGATTTCCTTGGGATTTTTGTATTCTTGGATGCTTCCTTTAATTGCAATTTGTGAAATGCTTTTCATGTTACACAGAAGATTAAAATCTCCCTGTGCACTGTCCTCCTGGTGGCACAAAAGTAATTTGGGGGAAAGGAAGAAGCAGTTAACCACTGAAAAAACCCCCAGCAGGGATCATACGAAATCAATACAGACTTGCTTGGGAATGACAGCTCCAAATCACACGCTTCTTAATAATTAATTGGCATAGTTATATATAACTCCCAGACAAAATAAATCCTCTTAATCTTTAATTGGATCTGTTAGCTATGCTGCTAGCTGCTTTGGGGGGTGCAAAATGTTTATCTTTGGGTTTATAAGAATCAGTGGTATCCAAACAGATTAAAATATATTTTTATTGTCGTGGCTTGTTTGTGGTGTGAGAATTGTAGAAGTAACCTGCCCTGGAAGCAAACCTTACCATTTTGGCTGCTGTTTGCCTTGCACCAGCTGCATTTCCTTCAGGCCAGTCAGGATTTCTGCCCTCTCCCCTACCAGGGAATCACCCCAAGCGTAGGAAGTGACTCTGGCAAAGTGATTGACTGACTGAGCCCCTAATTACAAGAGCTGGAACTTAAATTTGTGGTGCTGAGCAGGAGCAAACCTGGAAGATACAACAGGAAGCAGAACCAATTTGTGTATTCATGCTAAGTGAGATTGCACAAATCTTTCAAATGAAAATGTACTTTGCAGATGGTTCACAGATTTGTACCTAGCTTTGGATTTATTCATTATCTTTCAGGCTGGCAATAATTGGTGCAAGGTGGTACAACTGGAAAGTCTAACCCACAATGCAGCTGTTAACACAAGGAGAAATGTGTTGAACACAATGCAGGGGGTTTTTTTCTTCAAGTAACGATATTTGGTTAACACAGACTGTGTGGGCATGAGCTGGGGTTTAATTTGCAGGGCGTTTCTGAGAGCAGAAGGGACATTCTTGGGGCTGAGCAGCTCAAGAAAGGGGAATTGTAAGCCCCTGTCCTTCCACATTGTTCTCTGCGTAGGTTTGTTGTCAGAAGTTTGTTTGCTCTCAGGCTGCTGCATAAAAAATGAGATCCCTTGGTACTAAGTGAATAGGAAGTGCAACTTTTGCCAGGTAGGTTTTTCAATAAATGGGACTTTCTGGTTGTTTGGAGCTGAGCTCACAGCATCTGGGGGCTGGGAGGTGGAAAAGCCCAGCTTGGTTGTTCAGTTATCCCCTGACTCAGAAAGAATCACTTCCCCTTTCAGTTTGGTTTTTTTTTTTTTTTTTCTTCTGTCTGTATTGTAAGAGAACTGAGAGAGCTTCCTTCTTTGCAGTCCCACGCACATGTTCACGTGGGATCTCCAGGGATCCTGCAGCACAACCAGACTTGGTCCTCCCCATCCCACCGTCTTGGGGGAACCTTGACAGCTCCTCGCTGCCTTTGGATAACACAGAGCTGGTCATTTCCTCTTTATTTTCTCCTGATCAGGCACGATGGAGATGGGAGAAATATTCCTGCAGCTCTGTGAGGAGGTGGCCAGGCTGCAGGATCTGTGCATCAAACAGGGCAAGCTCCTCCAGAAGCTGACGACCAGGAAGGGACCCGTCCTCGGTAAGCAGCGTAGCCGGGGAGGGTTCACTGAGACTGCAGATCCGGGCTGACCAGTGTAATTTGAACTTTTGTCCTGATGCCAGCAAGAGCTTTGCTGCAGTGAGGACGGGGTAATGTGAAGCTGGTTTAAGGCAGAAACGTGCTCCTCAACCTGTGGTGGCTGTTGTGGCTTTTTGGCTTTGCCTTCTGCATCAAATGTGGAGTAACACACGTGCGTGTGTCTGCTCAGAGTCCTGGTCAAGCTGTCACAGGCATCATCCTGCTGTTTCCTCAGACATCCACCCCTGGGGAGAGGAGGAAGAAGCATGGGGCAGATGGCATCTATTGCCTTGAGTGGTTTTGAGAAGCAGGGGAAGCGGTGGAGCCTACACAGCTTGGAAACTGCCCAGGGAAATACCCCCCACTAACACTGTCCCCCCAGCCACCTGACTGGTTTTCCAGCAAAGCTCCGTCCCAGTTCCCTGGCTGTGGTCTGTCCGTTTGTCTGTCCCCCCAGCAGTCACATTGCTCCTGCAGGGTGTTTTCTGTGGTCAGGAAGGATTGGCTCAAGCCAACACCTGCCATGTGCTGCAAAGCCAGCTGCTTGGGAGGTTCTTGTGCTCTCCATCTCTGCACTCACCTCCTTTCCACCATCTGTGTGGCCTTCCTGGGGCTGGAGCACAAATAAATATCTCCAAGCAGGCCCCAAACCAAAGCCGTTAGTGGGATCAGCCCAACTTTTGGGGATGTGGTGATGTCTCAACACCTCCTGAGGCAGCTGATACTCCTCTGAC
Organism: Megaceryle torquata; assembly: GCA_024611175.1. Taxonomy (NCBI): domain Eukaryota; kingdom Metazoa; phylum Chordata; class Aves; order Coraciiformes; family Cerylidae; genus Megaceryle; species Megaceryle torquata. The sequence goes on from JANIJG010007557.1 coordinate 4,165, forward strand.
TCCCTGGCTGTCCTTGGATGCCCTCCCTTTGCTGGCCCAGCCTTGCATTTAACTGAGCAATAGGGGACACGTGAGCTTTGCCAGCAGGGAGGGAGCGCCTGGTTGTTTTACAAGCGCAAAATGAAGATGAAATGCAAATGCTGTTGAAGTCCCGGGAGTGATGCTCTGGCTTCCGTTCCTTCCCAGATATCCCTGTGTCGCTGCCTATCCAGTGCACAGAGGATACAGTCACGGAGGAAGGGGAAAGGCCATGGAACAGCCACCAGAAATGCTCAGAGGCTCCGACATCCACTGCCTCTGACCTGGAGGGCTCTGCTCATACCCTGGTGCGGCTGCACGCTGCCGGCACGCTGCCCGCCTTCGATGGCAAGTACCCTCTGGGTGCTGCAGATGTCAGCGTCTGCAGCAGTGGAACTGGAAGAGCGGCTCTTGCTGGAGGTGAGAGAAGCGGGAAGGTGGACCTGGACACATGGTTGAAAACCTGTAGGATGCTTCCTCCCATGAAAACACCCAAGGAAGAAGTGAGAGCTTGGTGTAGCCCACAGGAGTTGGCACCAAACCCAGATGTTGTGGACTCCTTCCTGGCTCTCTTGGACCTCTATGAAGCTCCAGAAGCCCTCCAGAGGGAAGATGCACCCAGTGAATGTACTCTGTCTCCTGAGACCGAAGTCCCAGTAGAGATCCGAGGACCTGTGAAGGTAAATTGTGAGGCTGATGGGGATTTTTGTGACTGTTGTGTGCTCTTAATGACAGCTGTCCATCTTCAGCATCCTCTCCAACAGCGTGGCATTGGAAGCTCTGGCAGAGTGGAAGTTGAGGGCTGTGTCCTGACCAAGTCTCTGGGCAACTGATTCTCTGGTTCCCAGGGGAATTAGACACATAAAAGCCCCTGTAATCTGGCTGCCAAGCAGTACTTGATGCACTTTGGGAGAAGACCCTCCCATGACCCTTTCAGAGGCATTGAGGAACCCTTGAAGCAGCTGATTCAGTCTCAAGGGAAAAAGTGTATCAACTTCCTTTGGAATTGCAAAGTAAATGAGTTCTTACATGCTTCCTTTATTCTCTCTGGTTTATACGTCCCTGAAAGGATAGTTTCTAAAGACATCCTAAGCTGTGACTCCTCAGCCCACCTGGTGAGCCTCCACAGTGGATGTTATGGGTGGGACAGCAACCCTGGGCTTACCGGTGAGGGTCCCTACGATGCCAAGCCCATTTCTTTTCATTCCCTCTTCCGAATGAGGCCCTTAAAAATGATTTCCTGACTGCCATGGCTACATATTCGGGGGAAAGCTACTGATTTTTAGGCTGGGCTGTATTTAGAAGCTAGTTTCTTTTTAAGAAGTAGAAGTAAGAAAGAAGTGGAAGCAGTGTCTGTCTGGTGAAGCCCTAATGTGCCTTAATTGCACTTAAACGATAATGGCACAAAAAGGAAATTACAAATGGTTTGCTTCTTAGAAAGGCACTTTTCTCATGTTCTGGCCTGGGTGGTGCTTACAGCTGCTGAGGGAGAAGTGATGGGTTATGGGGATGCTCTGGTGCCGTGGAGAAACAGGATCCTCCAGGGGATTTTGGTGGTGATGGAGTGGGTAGGGACTCAAACTGCCCCAGACTCCAGCACTGGGCAACAGCCCTTAGCCCAGACTTTCTGCAGGCACAAAAACATAGGGGCTGCTTCTGGAGGCTGCCTTTGTGTGTTGCAGAGCCTGGGATGGAGACTGGACAGAGCTGGGGGCTTGGAGAGCGGTTGCCTCTGCTGTTCCCACTGACTGCTTTTCTCCTTTGCTTCTCCAGACGTCTTGGACGCCGGGCTGGGTGCTAGAGGACGGGACACTCGGACAAGGTGCCGTTCTCTCCTTGGAGGATGCTCTGGCTTGTGACATTTGCCAGGAGATTTTCCCCTTGGACGCAGCAGGCCAAGCCGAGTATTTAAAGCACGTCTTGGCCCATATTAAGTAGGACCTGTCTTCACAATCAGAAATTCCCATATATGCACCTTGACCAACATGATGGGCTGTGGACCTTCACAAGATCCTGCCACTGGCTTTAACTGCAGCCAGCTCAGGCAGTAGTCATCCTCCGTTTAATCCAGTGTGCCCCCAGTGTAGTCCCTGATGCTTGATGAGCTGGTTGAGGGCTCGGGGTGTGTTTTGGTTTGTTGAGCTTCCTGGATATCAAAGCCTCTTCTGTCCTGGGGTCCAGATGTGTGTGGGGCTGGGCAGGGGAGCTGTAACTCAATGGGTAACAGAAGATTTTCAACATTCACCTTTAACTGTGTGGAAATGAGTTTTCCAAAAATAGTTGAGCATGCTTGAAAAGTCACATTGGCTTTCTCCAGGAACGTGGAAAGTTGGGTGGGAGAATCACAAGGTTTTCACAGTCACTAAACCTGAATTGTCCTTTTGAGAGAGGCTCAACGGGACAATGGCACCGACTGCATTGCACCTTCCAGCGATGGAAGGTGTTACTGGAAAGGCAATAACTGAGAGTTCTTCTAGCTAATTAAAACCTCATCAGCTCCCCTCCAGTGACTTACAGGTGTTGAACTGATGCCTCTCCAGGTGGGAAGAGGTTTATTGGGACCTGTCAGCACAGGGCTGGCTCTGCTGTGTTTAGAGAGCAGCAGCGCAGAAAGTGGCTCCTCCAAGCACAGGGATGTGACCAGCATGAGCGTTATTGTCCCATCTTTCTGTTTTGTCTTTTTTTGGGAAGCATCTTTTGAACAAAAGGCTCTGAGTAGCTGGAGGATGCAGCTTCTGGTCCTGCAGCTGATTCTTTGCCAGAGCCTGGGGGGACCTTTCAGGGCTGTAGTTTGACCTCGAGCAAGGTTTTGATCTTGCCCTGAATAATAGGAGCAAGTAGTAACATGTGAAGATCACAGAATCCCAGAGTGGTGGGGGCTGGAAGGGACCTCTGGGGAGGATCTGGTGCCAACCCCTGCTCCACCCAGCAGGGGTGCTGGGAGCAGGGGGCCCAGCAGCGCAGGGTCCAGGCGGGGTGGGAATCTCTCCAGAGCAGGAGACTCCACAACCTCTCTGGGCAGCCTGGGCCAGGCTCCCACCCCCTCCCACCAAAGAACTTACTCCTCCTGCTCAGGGGGAAACTCCTGGGTTCCAGTTGGTACCTGGTGCCCCTTGTCCTGTTACTGGGTACCTGTACCCTTCACTGACAAGAGACTGGCCCCAAAAGATGTCATCCGTGGGACCAGAATTAAGGCCATAGTTATCATTATTATCACTAAGAGCCCCTGTGGTTTGAGTGTTACATGGGACTCTTCACCAGTAGCTGTCCATGTGTTTTGCAAAGGAATTAGAATGGTAGGGTCTGGAAAGGACCTCTGTAGATGAGCGAGTGCAACCCCCCTGCCAGAGCAGGGTCACCCAGGGCAGCCCACAAAGGAACAGAGCCAGGGGGGCTGGAAAATCACCAGAGAAGGATTTGAGATAATAGTTTTGGGTCTTGAAAGTCTCTAGAGAAAGAAATTCACCAGCAGAGGTGAGGAAACTGAGGTGCAAGACACAGATTAGCTCAAAACCCCAAATAGGCCTTGATTTTTATTTTTTTTTAAATGAAAAACCTCATCTCAGGCCTTTGCATTTCACAAGTTCCTTCCAAAATGGAGGTGGAATCGCGCCTTCGGGGCAATCTGTGTCGAAACCAACAGACTCACCTCAACTTCCATGGACTGGGATGGACTGCGTGTGCTCTCCAGCTCCACCACCTCGTCTTCAGCAGCACAGATAATGCTCATGAGTCACCACCCTTCCCAGAAACCTGTCCTGAGGACCTCAGCCTTCCAGATGAGACGTGCCCTTGGGCAGTGTGCCGGGCTGAGAGCGCTGTGGTCCCTGGCTAACCCAGGTTTCATGGGCTTCATGGGCTTCATGGACTTTCCACCACAAATCCTACAGCTTCTTTCTTCAGAGCTGCAGCTTTGAGCTTGGTTCCTCCACTCACGTGGCTTTCCCTGGGTAGAACCAGGACCTTTATTTCGCCGAAGGTCAAAGGGGGTGGAGTTTAGCATCATGGTGTAACTTTGCCCACCAGTGTGTCTTGCTCCGAGTTTCCTCCTGGGGCTTTTCTAACTTATTAGGTGGTGGGATGATTTTTATAGTGTTTTGTGCTCTTCTATAGGATCTTGAAGAAAATATCATTTCTTAGCCTGATCAGTTACTGTCAGCACCAGATCAGAAAGCGAGCAAGAACAAACTGAAATTTATTGGGTATAAAATTCTAACAACCATCCAAAAACTGCTGGAAGGAAGGAAACCAGCCTGGTTCTTGCTTTGAGAGCATGTCCAGTAAATTTAATTTCAAAATCACAAGCACAGATGGCTTTTCTCAAGAGTCAACGCACCCGTGGTGCAGTGCTGGTTTCCACCAGCAGCCGAGTGGAGGCACTGGATTGCCCAGAACGATGTGAAAACATCACCTTAGGCAGGCGCTGGGTCCCCTGCAATGACATTTTGGCCTGATGCTCCATCCCTGGTGACTCGGGATTCTTGAGCACTCAAAGTTCAACCAACAAACTTCACTGCTTGGCCTTTCTCAACCGTGCTTTGTTATATTTTTAGATGTTGTGTTGTATGGTGCAATTATTCACCCCCTCCCAGCCAGATGGTCCCTGATGACACAGGAGCTTCTTTTTTTAAGCCAGCACTTTCTGCTGGCTTGAATGTGCCTCTGCTTCCTAACCAACCTTAAGTACAGGGTACTGGTCCTAACTGTGTAGAGTGGGTGGCCTGTTGCTGTTTTTGCCCAAGCTTGGCTCACCTGTGGGTGTCAGTTTGGGAAAGGCAGGAGCTGAGGGCAGTTTCCCGTAAGGAGAAATTGGAAAATCAAGACTGGATTAAACCTGCTTTAATTTAACACCTGCTGGTGGAGGGGTATGTCAGGCAAGTCCAGGAAGATGGGTCTCCTCCTGGGGCTCTTGCTTTCAAACCAAGGCTTGGAAAAAGCTGAAGCCAGTGCTAATGTTCCTGTTGAAAAGCAAGCCATTGGAAATGCAGCTGAAAAACAAATCTGGGTGGAAAAAAGTTCAGTTGATGAGTTTTCTAATTCAGGACCTTGGCATATGACAGAGGGGAAAAGAGTCTGCCCAGGAGCTGGTGTCCTGGCAATGTCCACACGTGCTCCGTGCACCAATCCACGTACAAACGCCCCCAGACTCCGTTATCAGACTCTTCTGGGTCTGTGTTTTCAGAGGAGCCAAAAGAAACAGGGATCCCATGGGGCAGGAGGGGGAGATTTAATCCTTCTGATGGGAAAGTGATGAAAAATTTAAATTTTCTGCAGGAAGAACAGTATTTCTTGAAGAAAAATCTTTCTCTGGCTTCTGTGCTTGTCTCCAGTCTCTTTGCTTTTTCAGGAATTGTCATGGGAACAAAGGGAAAGGGGGATCATCATCCCCCTCACCTGCATCAGGATCCCCTCCATGCACCAGCGGCAATGGGAAATCGCTAATGGCTCTGTTAATTAAAAACTGACCTTCTGTTTTCATCTCCTGTTGATGGAAGAGAAATGTGTCCCTTGATCCCATCGTGTTCAGACATGAGCTCTGGGGGGCAGAAACTGGAAGATGGAGCAAAGAAAGTACGGTTTCAAACAGTTGAATATTTTTCAAATACTGTTTTTAACGATATCTCAGGGCAGTGGCTTTGGGAGGGGATTTGATGTTTCATTTCAGTTTTTTGCCAAAGGCCTTTCTCAGGGAAAACCAGGCGAGTGGGACTGGGGGGAAGGGCCGAGGGAGTGATGCCTGCAGCAGGGGCCTTGCTACTGGTTCCCTCTGGAAGGAATTGGATAGAGTTTTGAGCTCAGTTTCTCTTGGAAGTATTAAATGCTTTTTGGGGTTGTATGTTGGAGAGGCTGAGCCTGTCCAGAGCTCTCAACCGCTCAGGGTGCAGCAACGAGTCAAGTGTTTGCCGGGGATTTTGTAAAATGCCTGTTGGGGGTGGTGGTGGGGAACATCCACACCCTACACCCCCAGTTTCTAACCCTTTCCTGCTGGGAAACGGGATCTCCAGGGGGTTGGGGGGGGCGAGGCAAAGAGCTGGGTTTGCCCTGAGCTGGGTTGGGGGGGTGTGAGGGACAGCACTGGCTGCAGCTTGACGAGGGGGGGGCAGGTTGGGTGGGAGGGTACTGGAGGAGGTCAGGAGGGGTACTGGGTGTGATGCTGGAGGGGCATCAGGGGTAATGCTGGAGGGGACCTGTGGGTGCTGCTGGAAGGGTATCAGGGGTGCTGCTGGAGGGGGATGAGGGGTGATACTGGAGGGGGGTCGAGGTGACGCAGGAGGTGACCTGGTGCCGCTGGAGAGGAGCTGCGGTGGGATGATTCTGGTGGAGGGGGTCACTTACATGTTGGAGGGGATCGAGAAGGGGTGGGAGTGATGCTGAAGGAGTCCGGGTGGGTGATGCGGGGGGCGGGTGTGTGCTGCCGGAGTGGGACCGCAGTACCTTGACCGGGTACTGCCCTCTCAGCCCTCACAATCCCCCCGGCCCTGCCTCCTCCCACCGCCTCCTCCCGGCCCTGGGCGGGGTTTGGCCCCAGCGCCGGGAGATGGTGGAGCCGGTGTGAGCGGCACCGGGGCTGCAGCCGGTTGCGGCCCCCCCCGGCTCAGCCCTGGGGGGGACCCCGGCCCCAAACCCTCCTACACCGACCCAACCATGCCCGCCGGGAGCAACGAGCCCGATGGGATCCTCAGCTACCAGGTGGTGCTTTAAGCCAAGCCCAAGCACATCCCCTTGTCTCAGCAACTCCCCACACTTGAGTTCAGCAGGGTTTGTACTGGT
>JANIJG010007559.1:0-18764 GCA_024611175.1 Megaceryle torquata
TTTTTTTTTTTTTTTTTTTTTTTTTTTTACCCATGTGAACTTTATTTTTATTGTTCATATAAATGTGTTTTTCTGAATGGTGTTTCCAGCAGGAAATTGCATGTGTTCAGAATCCCTGTTCTACATGAATTAGAGTTCAAAATAAAATCCTGCTCCTCCTGGCTATTTGCACATTCTCTGTGGCTGGGTAAAATCTGAAACAAATTGTTCAAATCAAATTCAGATCTGGGAAAGTATCTGTACATAGATCCCTTGAAAGTGCTTTGAGATTAGTCATAAAGTAACAGAAAACGACCAGTTGCCATGTGATTTGGCTTAAAAAGAAGACGACTACTGTGGGGGGGAGGGGAAATTTTGAGGAAAAACCCCAACGTGTTTTCCTTTCTGTGTTTTTCATGGATCAGGCAAGGCCTGTTTCTGATTTTGAGGGATTTCCAGGGACTGACCCAGATCATCATTCCACAGGATGAGGTAAGTGCAACCAAAATATAAATCTCTCTATTATATTGATTTTTCTTTTAGTAGCTTGGGTCCAGCAGACATGGAGAGCAGAACCGAAGTACTTTGTCAGACTGAGTGCTCTGCCTCAAAAGCAGATTTAAGTGTTATGTGAGCCCTGATCTGACACTGCCACAGAAACATGAATGCTGTTTCCTTTGGCTTATGAGGAGTGTTCCCAGATTCAATTGGACTATTCAAAAATTAAGTCCTTGAGTATGGTGCATTTGTCCTGTTCTTTGAATTTCTGTAAGGCTTTCTCATCTTCTCGCAGGCACATTCCCATGTGAAGAAGCTCTTGTGTAATGCCCCAGTGGAATCTGTTGTGCGAGTAACTGGAATTGTGTCCCCTCGGCCCCCAGGGCAAGAGAATCCAGTGAGTATGTTGAGATCTCTCAGGTTTTATTCCTTGTGCAAAAGAACACTGGATAGTAGGATTATGGTGGGTTTTGTGTCCTAGCTTTGCCACTGCTTCTGGGTATGTGAGAACCTATCCTAAGATAACATGAAGTGAAATAACTGCTACAATATGAAACTTAGGAGAACCTCAAAGCACATTAGACACCCACAAATTAAATTGTATTCCAGCCCTTTGAAAGGATAATGATGAGCTTTTTCAGGCTTTCAAAGGGTGGTTGAGATAATTTGTTTTTTCTTGAAAATAAGTATTGTCAGCAGAAGTTCCACAGCATGTGATGACCTATTTCTCACTCAGAATACTAATTTTGCTGTTCTCATTGTACAGGAAACAGAGGTTGAATATATTTTTTTTTTTAACATTATGCATTCCTCATTGTAATCAGCAGTGGAATAATCTGTCATGATTGTACGTACCCCATCACTGACAGGCCTAAAAAGAGAGCCTGGTTTCATGACTTTTTTTTTTTTTCCTTTTTTTTTTTTTCCTTTCACTACTTACAGATGTCCATAAAGAGTGAAGGTTTCAAGTAATGCTTCTATTTCTTTTTAATTGTTTATCATTTTCTTGGAAGGTTTTATATACTTTCTCCTGGTAAATAGGAATTGTTCTGTAGGATCAAGTGAACTTTAATGTGGCACAGTGCTGAGTGGGGGAAGCTGTCTGTCCTCCCTCGGGATCTAAGGAAGACTAGTTCTGAGAACTGGTGTTCAGAACTGGAAGTTCTGAGAAGTTCCTCACGAGTTGCTTTTTCTGACTTGTATTAAGGGCTGATGGTGATGATGCTAATGCACATTGAAACTTATAATGTGTGGTTTTACTAAAGCTAATGGAGCTAGTATTTTGTCAAAATGCATGTGCCCCAGAAGGGTCTGTGCCTGACTGTTCCTCTGTGCTCAGCATGTCCTTTAAGGAGAAGGCAAAGTAATCATGTTTCTTGTAGAGGTCAGTATGCTATTGGGAAAGAACAAGCCATGTCTGCTGAGGTGACTTGTGTTTTTCTGCACAGAAGGGAAATCTAGGAGAAATCTGCTCTTGAGTGAAGTTCTCCAAGTTATACTGTGTTAGAAGGCAGGGAGGATAATCACATGTTTTTTTTTTTCCTCTCTGGCCATCTGTGAAATACTTTTGACTTTTCCTTAAGTTTTTAATCTTTTTTTTTTTTTCTTGCCCTTTTGCTCCAGAAAATGCCAACAGGGGATATTGAAGTGAAGGCAGAGACTGCAGACATCCTAAACTCCTGCAAGAAGCTACCTTTTGAAATCAAGAATTTTATCAAGGTGTCTGTGTTTAGTATTTTGATTGGTATAAAAACAAACAACATAAAGAAAAACAGAACAAAGTGGTGGCTTTTCAGTAAATTGGTAATTTGCCCAGGGTGATGGCAAAACATGAGAGCTTCATCTAGCTCTTCCAGCTCTGCTTTGGAGGAAGAATGGTATTTAAAACAGGGGTGCTGCTTCTTTGCTGGGAGGATGTATTTCTAATTGCAGTTAAGCAGAAAAAAATTTTTAAAAAGGCTTGAATGATTCCAATGCACAGGGTTTTTTTAGTTATCATTGTAAGAACAGATGGTAAAGGGAAGAGTGAAAGAATCAGGCTATGCAAGCTTTTGTGATCTTGTGACTGAGAACCTGCCAATGCACTGATGTGTTTTACAGAGTATTTTCTCCCTCTAAGTCTTAGAAGAGGCTAGTTTTAGTGCAGGCCCTGTGGTGTAGGAGTGACATCGCTGTCAATTGAAGATATTCTCTGTGCCATTGAAACTGACTGATATATAGGTGTTGGAATTGGGAGAAGTGGGTCCTGTACCTTTGGTGTTGTGGGTCCTGGAGAATTCCATGCTACTTTAGTTTTCCTGTCTGTAATAAAGATGTATCACTATTTAGTTGTTCCTTCAGATAGGTGTATGATCTTCAGCAATCCTCCTTGTGACTTTTAAGCAGAAGTGTGTTGCAGTGGACTGAGAATAAGGAGGGCTGAAATCCTAAGCTGTATTGAGGCAGTTCTTATCACAGTAAATGTCTGTTTCATTCTTCTTTTTTGTTTGCTGGGTTGCTTTTTTTTTGTAATAATTTTCCTGCATGGAAACACTGTCAGTGGCTGATGGTCGTGGGTAATGGGTGGGTTGTAACAATAGAGCTGCATCCTTTTTTTTTTTTTCTTAGCTTCCTGCTCTGATTCTGTGGCTTTAAGAGCAGCTTCTTTGGATGTGCAATTTGGATTTTGTCTCTTAATCTTAATTATCTCTTATCTCCAGAAATCAGAGGCCTTACGGATGCAGTATCGCTACCTGGACTTGCGTAGCTTCCAGCTGCAGTATAACCTGCGGCTGAGATCACAGGTAGTGATGAGGATGCGGGAATATCTGTGCAACCTCCATGGTAAGAAGAGAGCTTGAAGAATGCCATGCACAGCAAACAACATTTTAGACTTTCTTTTTCTGTTTCCTAGTGCTGGGATTCGTTTGCAATCAATTTGCTACTCCAAACTGGCCCCACTTAGTAAGGATGTGTCTGCTTATAGTGGGATCTTTAGAGGGATGGTGTTTCAACAAATTATGTTGAAATCTCTTAGCAGGCTACAAATTAATTATTCCAAATTTGCTATATCCAGTGAGAAAATGCCTTTTGTATGTAGTCTCTTTCTTTTGGTCACCCAACTTGAGATGTGTCAAAGGGCTGAATTTTATTTATTTTTTTAATAGGTCTTTTGTTTACCTTAAAATCAGCAAGTCCTTTTTGAAAGAACAAAGTCTAGCTCAGAATGGATAGAGAATTAACCATTTTTCAGCCTGTATGGAGTCTTCTGTCATCAACAGTTCTGGCAGGACATCACGGTAGCTTAGAACCTAAAGGCTCCACATGTCTCATTACACAATTTATTCTTATAAGCTCTAAAATCTGTAGTGGTTTCTTTTTTAGGGGGGAGAGGCTGCATGGTTTGTTAGATTACCTGTTTTGCTGACTAACCCTACTCTAGCCTACTTTGTCTTACTAGTTCTCCTTGCTCTCAGCATATTTTGTGCCTGAAGCATGTGTTTGTTCCTCAGGGTTTGTGGATGTAGAAACTCCAACACTCTTTAAGAGAACCCCAGGGGTATGTATTTATTCTGCTAGTAATGCATTTCAGCCTCCTGCGGTTGCATAGTCAGTTTATGTTGACTTACTGTCACTTGTCACATTGCCTTCATTGCTGTTCCTTCGCCAAGTAACAGCTTGTGTGCAAAGTTCTGATATGACACATGGATCAATTTAAAAGTAAAGGGAGTGAAAAGGGAGAGGCGAAATCTCAGGTCTTAATTTTGAACCTTCAAATGAATAAAGCTTCTGTCTTAAAGAGCATGTGTTGAATGCAAGTCCCATCCTGTGACAGTCAGGTTACAAATCCCCAAAACTCCCTCTAAGCACTGTTTCCTCAGCATTTACCTCCTAACTGGTAGGTTACTGCAGTGACACTATTCAAGTAATTTCGATTTCTGACTTTTTTGAAATTAAGTAAGGGAATAAAATAATCCCCGAGAAGAGCTGTATCTCAATTGTTGATGCAGCTAACCCATAGTGTTCTGGATTTAAACCTGTGTCTTGAAAGCTGTATTGTTATGCATTAGTCTCTCTGAGCAGAAGGTGGAGAATCCACTTTTGGGATATTTTCAACCAAGTTGGTTAACTTTATTCATTTCTTTTTTGTGTAACTTACAACCGGCCGTTTCCTCAAGTGGGACTTCGTAACAGGGAAGACTGGTCTTTTCCTATCTCACTTCTGTCTGTGCTCTGTGAGGCCATTTCTTTGCTGAACTGTGTAAGTTTGTTTTATCTTTTTGATGCCAGGGAGCAAAAGAATTCCTTGTGCCTTCAAGGGAAGCGGGCAAGTTCTACTCTCTGCCACAGAGTCCTCAGCAGTTCAAGCAGCTCCTCATGGTTGGAGGCCTGGACAGGTAAGAGTTTCTTGGACTGCATGTCTTGTTTGCATGCTTTGATCTGTGAAGTTTTAGACACTTCCCCAAAAACCTACTCCAAATAGGCTTGTGTTTTGAAAAGGAATCTTTAAATGCTTAGGACTTCTCAGGTAGTCCAAACCCTTTGCTCCCCCTCCTGCAGCAGTAGTGCCTCCCAGTAAGAGGAAATGTATCCTGTTTGAAGGTTGAAATCTTCACTGTTGTTTTAAATGGAAAAATGATCTTAAGCAGTCTGCCTAAAGGGTAGAAAATCTAGTGTGTGATAAAAGCCTCTTCCAGAGTAACCTATAGAACTAATTGAGATGAGGCTGGGCACTTGAGTGGGCCTGAGATGAGAAATTCATGTTCTCAGAGGGCATGAGTACAAAGCTTTTAATTGGTCTTGTTTCTCCAGATAAATCAAAGCAGAGGGAGACGATTGTTAATGTGAACTGCAGGTTGGGTCTTGACCATGAATTAATTTTGCACAGCTCTTAATAGACTCCAGGCTTGGAGCGGAGGGTGGGAAAAGGGGTTGTGTATGTCCCTGTTGGGACACAGCTCACCTGGTAGCTTCCACATGGCTCTGAAGGTATGGTTGTAGGTGGATACAGCTGATGGTCCTGTTGCTTCCTCTCAAATATGCTTTTAAGGGGATGGCAACAACCAGGGCTGTGGTCACCTGCTGCAGAGGGAACAGACCTTTTTCTTTTTTTTTTTTTTTTCTTATTGTCAGTTCTATAGCCACAAATTATTTTAGAGTACTAAATTAGGTGCTGCTTAAGTAAAAGTACTATTGCAGGTACTTCCAGGTTGCTCGCTGCTACCGAGATGAAGGTTCACGTCCTGACAGGCAGCCGGAATTCACTCAGGTAACCATCTCATGCTGCCTCCTATGCTGCTCGTCCTCCTCCTCACCCTGAACAGCTTGTAGCTGTTTTCCCTTCTGAAGGCCCAGTTTCTGCTAGCTCTTGTACTCCTTTGGGGGTGCAGCGGGGTTTGCTGCCTGTTTCACAGGCACAGCCTTTTGAGTCTAGTATGGGATGTGCACAGTGTGGTTATTGTCCTTGACTGAACTGTGTAGGGTCCCAGGTGCCACAGCTGTGGGAACTGCATTGCACCAGTACTTGTCCTGGATGATGAAATTCCCTCCTGTCCTGCTGGGTCATGCAGCCCATTCCTCAGCCTTGAGATCCCAGCCAGAGTTAGCCTGGTTCATTCAAGGTTTCTCCCTCTGTCCTTGTCATCATTACCTCATTCAGTTCTCTGAGGAGATTGTTGCCTGAGTCATGAGGCTGTAGGGAGATCATAAGTGTGTTGTCAGGCTAACGCAATCATACTATGATTTCATGCAGCATATTGTTTCTTGTTATTCTGGCTTTATAATCAAGGGTTTCTGCAAGTAGCAGTGCAAATGCAAAACCTGTGGCTGAAGCAGAATCTCCCCCCTTGTCTTCTGTTTTAAGATAGATCTAGAGATGTCATTTGTAGATCAAGCTGGGATCCAGAGACTGATTGAGGGCCTCCTGCAATATTCCTGGCCTGAGGAAAAAGGCTCCATTACAACTCCTTTCCCTTCCATGACATATGAGGCGGCACTGGCTGACTATGGGACTGATAAACCAGACACTCGCTTTGGGATGAAGGTGGGGGTTTGACCATTGCAGCTTTTCCTTTCTCTTCGTGTGTTGGTAATACTTGGATCACGTGTATGTGATTGGCTGGGTAACGCTGTAACTTACCCAAGGTTTCTATCCCATCACTGCCACCTTGTGCAGGTAACCACTTCTTGGAGAAGTCTGGGTTTGATTAGTTGACTGTGGAAAATGAATGTTATAAGAAAATTTTATTTTAAATACAATGTGGTGTTAGGAAGTAATGCATCCTGACTGTCTTGGGAACAGAAGCCCATAAAGCTCCTACAGATACTGTAAGTGCTCTTGCCTGTTGCACTCCAAAGCATGCTCGTGGTGAGCGTGCTTCGTGAGATGGGCTTCCCTGGCCTTCTAATGACCCAAAGTTATTGTCAAGATAACCTACTGGTTGTGTGCATACACTGTTTGAATATGAAATAGGAGTATGAAAATATGAAATAAAAATATTGACAAACTTATTAATGGGAACAGTGCTAAAAAGCAAGAAAGAATCTTCTGTTTCCCCAGGAATTAATTTGGTGTGGGGGGGATTCTTTGAGGCTCAGGTGGTGACATCCTACACCCTCAGGTTTTCCTGGTTGTCTTGCATTTCTGTTTCTGCAGTGCTCAGCCTCCTAATAGTTATTCCAGCTTGGCCCATGACTTTTCTTTGCTTAGAGGAAAGAAATGGGGGGGGGGGGAGGATTAAAAATGCTGTCCCAGGGAATGCTGTTAAAGGTGTTAAGGCCCAGGTGCAGGATTCTTTGATTTATGTTCCTACCACCATTACTTGTACTGCTTATTCCCATGCTCTCTCCTTTCCCAGATAGTGGATATCAGTGATTTTTTACGAAGGTCAGACATTCAGTTTGTGCAGAGTGCCCTCAGTTACCCACACGGCACTGTCAAAGCCATCTGCATCCCTCAGGGAGCGGTAAGTGCTGCTGTTATATGCTGCTTATGGTTTATGTGAAATAGATAAAATGCCCATTTAAATTCCCTTGTTGGTATGGAAATGCTGCTTGCTGTTACTGGGGAAGTGTTGTCCTTCAGGGAACTTGGGATTGGTTTTAATTGATGTTGGGTTGGGCTGAGTGGTGTCAGAATGGAGACGATCAAGTGACAGGAAGAATATATTGTCTTTGGTCAGGGGAGTCAGAAGTGACCTGCAGGATTCCTTGTGGGTAGGGAAGCCTCTTCAGCTTCTTTTTGTCCAGGTTGGCTTCTGATGTGCTTCTCAGTAATAAATCGTGCCCTGTGACAAGAGATAGAAATAGAGCCAGGTATGGCACAGCTCTGCTCTGGGCTAGTGAGGGAAGGGTCAGGTGGTTACATGCCCTATTTGTGGGCACAACCCATAATGAGAATGTCATGGACCAAATTCAAGGCTGACAATAGATGCAGAAACTTCTTTGACACAGCCATGTATTTTGGCGGGAGGCAGATTTAATGCTGGCTGCGAGCATCTTTGTAACTTGGGCAGTATGGGAAAAGCATCCCTTAAACACTGGAGAATATTCGGAGAATAAGATTTTCCGACAGTGGTTTCTCTTGGGATTCCTTTAACTTGAGCACAATATGTAAGTTACTGGTTTACCACGAGAGGGCACTAAGGAGGGTGTTTGAGCAAAAACAAGCGGAATCTTCAGCCACTCTAAACATTAGAATAGCCGAAAACGATCAAGATCTCGAAGCAGGTCCTCATTTACCGCATTTCTTTGCATGTGAGAGTCATCCCAGTTGGTTTCCCTCTGTTCCTCTAAATTGAGGAGGATGCCTTACCTTTGAACAGCATGGTGGTATAACCTGCTGGAGGCAGTTAGTTGGCATGGTGTGATGTGACTGCTGGCCAGCTACATCTGACTTGTGATCAGAGAATTAGAACTCATTAGAACTTGTACTAGAAATAAAAACTGTTCAGGTTTGGGGACAGCTCAGTCATTTCAACCCTAGTCAGGATTTCCATAGACTTTGCTGATGTTTAATGTGTCGTCTTTTGCTCTTTCCCCAGAGATATCTTAAAAATAAAGATTTGGAGGCATTAAAGGAGTCTGCAAAATCCCAGTTGGACCAGGTGAGACAAACACTGCTGAGATACTGGACGCAGTGACTGACAAAGTGTGTATAACGGCACTGCAGGCAGAATAAGGTAGAAGAGCAGTTTTTAATAGCTGAGAGTCAGTGCCTGAGAGTGTGATGCTTCAAGACAAGAGAGGGCAGCACTGGTCTGAACATACTTCTGTCTGTCTTCAGGAAATTGTGGAAATCGTACGCAGGCCTGATGGAAGCTTGAAGTCTCTGCTTACGAAGTTTCTTGGTGAGAAGCAGCAGTCGGAGCTTATCCAAGCACTGAAGATGCAGGTGGATGATGTAGTACTGCTGGCAGCTGGTGAACACAAGCAAGTGGTAAGGAGCATTTCTTGGGTGGCCGTGTGAGTTGAATGTTTCCGATGATGGCTTTGATGTTATCTGACCTCAGTCTAGTTCTTCCTATTATTAAAATAGATCATCACCTAATTCTGTGTTTCTCTGAAGCTATAGCAACAGCAAATAATGCAGGAAACGTACCTATTGCTTTTATTTCCCCCAGTCAAATTCTGGTAAGGACTCATAACTGAAATGAAGGTTGGAATATAAAGTTGGAACAAATCAGTGCCTCCTTTTCTGTCACCATAACTTAATTTTTAAAGCATCACTCAGAGGTTGAAAAACAAGGTCAGCTAGGTAATTTTGTGTCCTGTAAGCAGACGATGAGTGAGACACTGCTGCTTATTAACAGCAGTGATAGGAGATTCTGTCCCTACTCTTCTCTGTAATCTTGCCTGCTGACGTTGCCTTCCAGGCACTGGTTTATGATAAGGTGTCATGCTTTGCCTGGTAGCAAAGATTTTGTCATATTCTTTCTGTGCCTTCATTTCTCTGTCTGCAAAGTGCAGATCTTACATGTGATCCCCTACTTAATCCATAGTTGTGTAGAGCTTGATTTTCACCCAGGGAAGTTCTGTGAAGGTGGAACAGTTGGAAGAAAATGAACATCTTTCAGGACTCAAGACAAAAGTGTTTAAGACAACAATTCATTACAACAGATGTTGTCTGTGATACTACCTTTATGAAATGCTCTTCATTGAGTGACTTCCCCAACAGTAAAACAATCCCCTCTCATTCTCTGCCTTCTCTTTTGCAGTGCTCTGCATTGGGAAGCCTACGGTTGGAGAGTGCTGACCTCCTTGAGGCGGCTGGGTTGGTACTACGTGATCCTACAGCTTTTCACTTTCTGTGGGTGGTGGATTTCCCCCTTTTTCTCCCAAAGGAAGAGAATCCCACTGAACTGGAATCTGCTCATCACCCCTTCACTGCCCCTCATCCTTCAGATACCAGTCTCCTCTATTCTGATCCCACAAAGGTAACTAACTTCGTGCCTGCCACACTTGCTCCTTTACAACTGTGTGTCATGGAAAACCAGGCAAGTAGCACCTGGTTTTAATGTCAAAAGTGTTCTTTCCTGGAAGTGACTGCATGTTTACATGCCTGGAAGGGGTGGCTTCCAGATTACTCAGAGTAGCAAATACCCATCTGTGCCCCTGACAAAAGAAGCCTATTCGAAACAGTTGCTTAAGGTGAGGAGTTTTATCTTCTGACCCATCCCATGTTGCTCCAGGTTTTGATCAACTTTGCAAAAGGATTTGTACTGTTCCCCAAGCTGTTAGTGGCAGTCCATGCCTCTAATAGGACTGGTACCCAAACTGCGAGGTACCGTCGAGCAAGCCGTGTAGCAGGATGTCATGGCTCCGTTCCCAGTGTCTTTGCTGCCTGTGTGCAGGTGGTTGTTAGATGCAGCCATGCCCTACCAGGTGCTTGCTCACTTCTTTCTGCAGGTCCGTAGCCAGCACTATGACCTTGTGCTAAATGGCAGTGAAGTTGGAGGTGGTTCCATCAGAATTCACAGTGCAGAACAACAGCGTTTTGTGCTGGAGAAAGTGCTGAAGGTAACACCTACAGATGTCTCTAACATTCTTTTAGAGATTTAAAGGACTAATTAATTTAAATACCCATTTCAGATTCTGAAAGAAACACTCATTTGCTTCTCAGATAAAGAAACATAACTCCTAGTCCTGAGTGATGGATGACTTCATTATAGCTTCATCTTGTGTTGCTACAAGGAAGAGCACTACTTGTGCAGTGACACTTCTTATGTAATTTTGCAGGAGGATTCTGAGGTGCTTTCTCACCTGCTTGAAGCTTTGGAGTTTGGGGCTCCACCTCATGGAGGAATTGCTTTGGGTGAGTGCTCTGTAGCTCTCAAGATACAGTTGTGACTTTTTCAGCATATTAGATCCCAGGAACAAGCCTCACCCTTGTTAGTCGAAGCCCTGTCTCCTCCTGACAGAGATGGCTTTTCTGGTGCTGATGTTTGGCACGCCAACCTGGTATCGTTGTGTGGGCTCACACAGTGCTTCCATCTCACTGGCTGCTTTGTATAAGGAAAACTGAGGTCTTGTCACTAAGTGCAGAGTCTTTCCATATTCCTTCTCAGCATTCTAGTGTGATTTAGTTCTTATACAAGAACCCAATTGCATATTTGTGGCTATTGGGTCGATCCTTATCTGCTGTTTTACAAACAGTGTATTTGTTATGATTAGGTCATCTTTGTTGTCATTCCTGTGCAGCCAGAACAGGGTCCCTGTGCTGTGTGCCTGGAGGCCTGGGACAGCGTGGTACTCTGTTTCATGCCCTGGGTCACTGCCACAACTTTGCCATGGGCTTCAGTCTCACTTCTTCCCTTCTTCCTTCGCAGTTTTGCATGCTATTTCCGATAACATCAGATGTTTTATTTTTTTTCCTAGAACCCTGTAAGTTTGTGGTATTGGGTGGGGGTAGGAGCCACCAAAGCAAACACAACACCAAAGGGGGGGGGGGGAAAAAAATTTAGCAATTTAACCGGTGGTCTTCCAGTGTGATGTACCTCCATCCAGTCACCCAAAGGCTCTGGTTCTTTTTGAATTCCTCCTAGTTGTTGTAATCCTTCAGAACTGGTTGGTTGATCAAGAGCTTTGAGCAGTGAAACAGAACCCTGACAGTTTTCCTGCCACTTAGCCGCCCTGGTTTTGTTATGCTGCTTTCACAAAGGCACTGTCTTTGTATTGTAGTCTTTGGTGTGTTGCAGAACTTGCTGTAATATTGGAAAGCTTTATTTTGCTAGGCATTTCTGCTTTTCAGGCAAGTCTGTTCCTCTGCTTCTGGTTGAGATTAATTTTATTTTTCCCCTTCCTTGCTTTGCTTTTATTCTTCAAGCTTCATAACATTATCTACTCTATCTTTCTGAATCAGAGAAAGTAATGCAGGGCCATAACTCAAGTGATTCACCAGTATGTTTCTTGCTTCTAGGACTTGACAGGCTGATCTCTCTTATCGTTGATGCTCCAAGTATCCGAGATGTCATTGCTTTTCCAAAATCCTTCAGGGGACGAGACCTGATGGGCAATGCTCCAGACTATGTAACTCCAGAAGAACTAGAGCCGTATCACATCCAGGTTTCCTGGCCTCTTGCAGACAAAGAGGCAAAGAAAAGCTGACTTAAAGACAGTGATGTAAACTGATCTCTTTAACCTGAGGTGGTTACTGCTTCTAAATATTAGAATTCGGTTCAGAAAAGATCATCTCTTAGGGGAGGATGGGGAGCAGTACAACTCTGCTGTACTTCGCAGTTTCAGGATGGAATGAGAAGCAGATATGAGGGCTCCTCGACAGGAATTCACCTTTAGGTTAGTAATGGAAAGGAGAAGTAGAAAACCAAAATAAAATAACATAATTTCAGCACAGGATATTGAGACTGTTGGCTTTGGGGTGACCTATTGGAGGGAAGATGGGATACAGTTTTGCTGTGTGTTGTGTTTGTTTTTTGTTTTTGTCCCCCCCCCCCATTTTTACATATCTGTTGTGAAGTGTTTCTTGCCTCATCTGGAGGAGATGGTGTCAGCTTCCCTGGCATGATGGTTTGTATTCCTGACAGTCATTGAATCTGTTAGCTGGATTCTCACAGTAGCATGTGCTGTGCTACCTCAGGAGCTCTGGACACTTCACAGCAAAACTTCAGTGCAGCCAGCAGCTTGTCTCGAGATCATCCAGAACTTGTCACAGGGAGTTCATACTCACCTGTGCCCTCCCTTCAAAGAGGGGGAGAGAAGCTTCTGTAGCATTTGCAATGGTTGTCCTGGTGATACTTGTCAAAAAGGTGGTTATCTGGCTTTGGGACCTGTGGTCCTGTTTTGGGTTTGTTTTTTTTTTAGCACACTTAATTATGAAATGTGTATGTTTGTAAATAAACTTTAGCTGGCAATATGATCTTGACTGAGCTTGGCTTTGGGCTTTCTTGCAACCTGCCAGTTTTATTTTGTGTCCTTTGATCCATCCCTTCAGGAGATTACATGAGATCTGCGACAGCATGGCTGGCTTGCCAGTCTCTGTGAATTCTGCCTGATCCTGCAAACCTGCTGCTAGAGCAGTGAGTGATGGAGCAGCAAGTTCCTCACGAGTAACTGGCTATATCTGTCTTACCTCAGCCCAGCCATGGTGCAGGATGTCTTGTCTGAGCTGATACTGAACTCCAGCCTTCTCCAGGAATCCTGCAGATTCTAACAGATTCTGGGCTGCTCCAATGGTTATCAATTAATGCAGACTCCACATTTACATGGTGGATTTGTATTCCCACACAACAGTTGAACACTGGGAATTCTTTTTTTTTTTTCTCTGTCCTTGTATGAGCTACTCATTCTTAGCAAGTTAATTCGCTTTTGTTTTGCTTCTTCCCTGAGTAGAAGCTGTCATTAATGGAGTAAGGATCAGTTTTCAGAGAAATTGAGCTGAAAACTGGATCCCTGAGCAGATCTAGGTAAAAAATTATTTTTAAGTTGTGTTTGTTTTGCACGGAGCACAGTCACCTTGTGAGATTTATATCACTTTAGCTCCTTTTTTTTTTTCTCCTTTTTCTTCTTCCTGTTAAGTATTAAGTGTTAGTATTTAATACAGCCACTACAAGGCTATTTAAACTGCCTTTTTAAAGAGTGTTAGATTTTATATTTAGTTTCTTTACTGGTATTGAGATTAAGATTTGCATGGAATTGGCTGTTTCTAAAGCACGCATGTCAGAGGCTTGTCTGAGGAGATGGGATCACAGAAAATAAGTTTTTCTGGAAAGTTCTTCACTCCTCACAAATTGTTACTTATAGTAGCTGTAAACATAATGTGTCACAGTTTTGGGATTTCTTCTTTTTACTTGTGAAATAAGGGGTACTATAGCATTTGGTTAGTAACTGCCAAGGCAAATTCTGTTTGTTTGTTTCAATTATTTATTTTTTAAAGTTCTTTAAATTAGCATTTTAAGTGTTTTAAAGGATAACTGATGCTCTAAAAGGCTTAGGCAGAAACGTAACACGGCCTGGAATGTGTTTGGTGGGTTTTTTTTTTTTTGGGGTGGGGGGAGGTTGTTTTTGGGGTGGGTTTTTGTTGTTGTTTTGGTTTGGTTTTTTGTTTGTTTGTTTGTTTTTTGTTTTGTTTGTTTGTTTTTTGGGGGGTTGTGGTTTTTTTGGTTTTTTTTTTTTTTGGTTGGTTGGTTTTTGTTGTTGTTGTTTGGTTGGTTGGTTAGTTGGTTTTTTTGAGAGCACTTGTTAAACCATGTCAGTGAGCAGTGTCTGAGGCACTTGCATCCCTCCTCATGCAAGCTGCTTTGTGTGATTGTTTACCCTCTGCTTAAGGGCTCACTGCAGTTATGAGTGTTTGAAACTTCCCTGACTAGCTACAGTGGAAAAAAATGCAAGAAAACATGTCCTCTGAGATGCTGCCATCCTGCCACAGGTAGGTCTCTGGAAAAGATGTATCCCAAATTTCCACAAGCCATCTATGCTTGGATTTGTGAATGAAGGTGGCTTATAATAAAAGGTGTAATTTTGCCAGTGGCTGTGTGAATTGTGCCAGAAAAAAAAATGTTTGCTTGGGGTTTTTTTGTGGTTTTTTTTTTTTTTTTGTGGGTTTTTTTTTTTTTTTTGGTAGAGCATTGTGTAGGGTTTCACCTGGGCTTGTGGAAGTCTGATCTACAGAAAGTCATTTAAACAACAATCTAGTTGGCATATTAGCTGCATATTTTGGTAGAAGCAAGAGTAGACAAACACTACAAAGAAATACATGGAGATAAGAGGTGGACATATTTCTTCAGCAAACATGAGATAATGCTCTGCAAAGCTGCTGGCCTGTGGTCCTGAAAATAGGTGGTAAAACCATTGCTTCAATTCTGTGCAATGTCTGTTGGAAATGCTGGCTGAAAATAAGCTACGGCATAATCACCAACTGCAGGTTTTCACCAAGCCCTTGCTGATTCTGCCCCCCTTTACTTTTCCTGCATGAGATACCTATGGAAAAATGTTGCTACATCAGCTATGTTAGAAGATGTAAAGTCCTGGACTCCTCTATGTTATGTTAATTTATCTTTCATTAGAGGTGTGATGTTTAAGGAAAGGTTGGTGGATCTATGTTGCTGTGGGTTCAGGCTGCTTGGGTTTTTTCTTTTTTATTCCTTTGTTCATGCAGCACAAGTCTTCGGGTGCAAGACAAACTAGCAGTGTAAATCTGCTCATCAACTTAATGAGAGCCCAAAGTCGTTGAGGGTGGCTTTATACTACTCCTTTTGGTCCAAAGAATGAGGAGTAATACAGTTGGTGCACACAGTCAACGAGCAGGTGTATGATGTACAAGAGAATTGTCCAGCCTCAGCGTACTCTACCCAGAGCAGTTGACTTCATTGGGAACAGAATCACCAGCTGGACGCAGGTGCTGCCTGAAGATTTGTTGTAGGTCTTTCCTGGTACAGTACAGCTTGTGAAGGTTCAGTGCGTTCTCTGACATAGTCCTCTCAACTCCAAAGAACTTAATGACTAGCAGACATGGGATGTGAACATTGGGTAGGTGATAGGATTGTACAAAGAGTGTTCTGTCAGGAGTCAGAGTTGTATCTAAGGCTTCTCTACTCCTTTAACCCCGACAGCTTGCTGACTTTCTGCTGTTAGATCTGGACAAAATGATAGTATAAGAGTTTATTCCCCACCTGTAGGGGAACTGTCTCTGTGTATGTTTCCATAGATTTGACTGGAACAACCCCCTGGTAATTATACTACCCTTTGGTAACATCAGGGATAAGTTTCTGGTGTGTTTCGGTGGGTTGTTTTTTTCCCTTCCACAACAGGAATGTAGCATGCCGGTCAGATTGTTAGCAGCCAAAGTGTGAGTAGTTGTGGCTTTTGTTGTTTGTTTTCTGAGAAGTTTCTAATCTGGAGTATTTCAGGTTGGGCCAAACTGGGGAGACTGCAGCATCTGATTACAGCCATCCCAGATGGCTTGGGTGAGTTTGGCTGCAAGGGTTTTGCAGAGGAGCTGTTTTCAGAACTCAAGCTGGAGTTTAATCCTGTATTTGGCTCATTTATCTCTCTCTGGAGTTGGCTAAATTGCAGTAGAACTTCACAGCAGCTTTGTGTTATCCCATGCTGCACGTACACAGAGGTTCAGGGTGCTGATAAATTCCCAGTTCTGTTGAAAACAGCCTGCTCCTGTACAAAAAAAACATTATCAAGAAATTTTCAAAGAATGGTTTCAGCTGTTTGCAGCTGGTTTGTCCCCACTATTTTACTCCATGGGGAAAAGGGGGAAATGACTGCTCTGTACTGTCACTCTCCTGTAGCCTGAGTCTGACAGAAGGACATTTCTATGTAGGTTGATTTGGTTTTCTGTCTTGGAGAGCATGGGGACCTCAGCTCAGACCTGGTGTAAGGACACTCAGGGCAGTGGAAGACAGAGGACATTGCTTGGGTGTCCAAAGCTGCTCCTGGGGCTAGACTGTATGCTAAAGCCAGGGTCACTGCAGATGAGGGCGAGGTGGTGCTTTGTGCATCCATGGGGTGAATCTCCAACCCCGGGAAGGCATCACTCCACTGCTCTGTATTACACCAGCACCTTTCCCCCTGGGAGGGATGGAGCTGCACTGATGGCCAGCATCTGGTGAACACAGGCAGCCTCAGAAAAAGTCTACAATGGTAAGAGCAGAAGGATGAGGAGAGATTATGCTCTCAAATTAACGGTTTCTATTTTTCCCCCACTTACTTTAGACCTTTAGCTGCTTGCACAGTGATTTGTTTTGACCATGCTTGCTGTGGTCTGTGTCTCATGAGGCTGCTTGGTGCTCTCTTTGCCCCAACAGCAGCAGAAAAAGCATGAGAACTGACAGCCACCTAAATGGCACCAGATGGAAATCCCGTGTGTAAGCTTCACATGATTTCACTTCTAAATATTTGGGCTCTTAATTTAGGCTTGTGTTCTAGTTGGTTGTTTGGGCATTTTTAAAAGCATTGTTTTATGTAATTAAAAAATGTTGATTACACACAGTCACCAGCTGTGCCAGCCACAATTTTACAGCAAACAGAGCTCTGTGACAGATCTGTTCGGATGGATTGGTCACATTTGCCTCTAATAATCCACCAGGCTCCAGCTTTCTTGTTATGTTTTCATAGCCCTTGTGTTTCCTATAATGCTAAAGTAGAGTTGAAGAAGACCATTATAGACAGCTCTTCCATTAATTTGATCATATTTTAATTACGTTTATATTTCCATAGCTGTGAGTTCTGTTAAATCCATGTGTTATTCTAAAGAGCGTTTCCTCTGGCTTAATTTAAGTTGCTGCTCTGATCATTTCACAAGGTACCTTCCCATGTAGGCTATTAGAGGGAATGAATACTTGGATATCTTTCTTCTGTGTTTTCCATTCTGCTCATCCCTTCATGAATTATTAGCCTGTTTTTCAGCCACATCGATTTTAAGCTGTACAGTTCTAGGCAATGTCCCCTGCCCTCCTGTGGAAATCCTGTGGAAATACCTCCTGTGCTACCAGCAGTGACTTTCTGTACACCCATTGAGAGCCGAAGTGGCCAAAGGTTGATGCTGTTGTAGGCTGTTTGAAGTCCTTTCTTTGCCCCATGCATGTTACTGCTTGTATTTATCAACCTCCTCTTTCTGCTTTGTGCTGTACAAAGGTACTAGATAACTTCTTTTGGTGCAAAACTTGGTATTAACCATGTACTTCAGTTAATATTTATTTAAAAATATAAATGATCAGATCGCAACGTACCTGAAAAAAAGCAGTTGGCAAGCTTTGGCAATGCTTTGTGCTCTCCCAGGTGGCAGGTTTATACTGAAGTGAATGATATAAAAAGATTTCTGAGAACATCTAGTACAAGGGGCATGTACAGTGGCAGTTTTCTCTGGAACAACAACAGTCACTGTGTGCTACTGGATTTTCTTTCTATATGATAACCTATTTGGGTAGATTTAAAACACTTCCAATCCTGAGAATTTTACTTGTTTGCTTAGCAATTTGAAGAGAACTGTAGTTGAAGGCTTCCGCTATTTGATGGTGTCCTTGAAATGCAGGCTCCTCATTTGTCATAGATTCAAATTTTCTTGCCATTAGATCTTTATTTGTGTGCAAAGAAGAAGACATCCAGTACAGTTTTTAAAAGAAAAGCCTTAAATATTGTTTTCTTTTAACATGAACAAAACTAATTTGACAGTAATTACAGTGCCAGGGCTCTGAGTAGCGTGGTACCCGAGTTACTTGAGTGCTTTCAAGTGACATCACTCTGGCAAAACAACAGTGTCCAGAGCAAAGTGGGTGCAGTGTTTCTCAGGGGTCATACAGCCCCCAGTCTCTGTAGAATGCTATTTTTTTTTTTTTGCAGCTTTGTACAAACACACTGGAGAATAAATAGGTGGGTGGATGACAGACTGACTAGCTCAAGGTCACCCAGAGCAGTGTTCCAGAGGGAGCATCCCAGGAATACTCTTAACAGCTCACAGAGAAAGTCAGCTCATCTCTAATCTCCCATGCTGCTTCACAAGGAAAAATGCTTGAGTTTTAAAAGTGCTATGTCATATTCAAAGGAAAAGTTTAAAAAAGCAATTATGGAAGGCAAGTGCTTGATTTGAATGATTAGGATATCTTGTAAAAATCCTAAGAATGCTTTAAATATAACTTAAATTGAAAGCATAGAAAGTCTTGGATTCTTAATTCTCATTTTCACTGTTAATGTGTAACTAAAGGCAGAGCCAAGAAGAAAAACAAAACAACACCCCCCCCCCCCCAAAAAACCCCAACCAACTAATAACAACAAAAAAACCCCCAAAAACCCAAAACAAGAGGGGATTTTAACAGGAGAAGCATAAATTTAACACAGCCGCCACA
>JANIJG010007560.1:0-18638 GCA_024611175.1 Megaceryle torquata
AGTGACAATCACTCACCACTGATGTTGTGGAGTAGGCATTGGGGAAGTCCCAGAATGGACTCAGAGGCAGATAGGAACCAGATTCTGGAACTGGATTCAAGAGCACATGGATTGGGATTGAAGGAAGAACAGAGTCCTCCTTAGATGCTGGCCATTGAATAAGAAGCTTGGCACTTGTGATCCCTCAGCTTTATACTGACTATGACATACATGGAATGGAATCCCTCAGTGGTCAATTTAGGGTCACCTGTCCTGTCTGCTCCTCCCTGCAGGTGCAGCCTTTATTCTTTCAGCACCTCCCAACATGGCACACAAGATTTATCAGTAACCTTGGTCTGCACACCAATCCATGGTGGTAACTCTAAACATAGAGCATTATTACTGCTAGAAGCAGACACCATCTTCAAAAATATGCCCTTAACTTCAGAAAGTGAAGTTAGTTAAAAAAGATGGAGATGAAAAATTAAAATAATTGAATAGAATGTTTGTTCTAACTCAAACTAGGACAACTGCATGATGGATAAGCTAGTACATGTTGTTAAACACAGACATTAAAATAATGCAACTTAACCTTCTCATCACTGACTGCAGTAACTCATAGTAGTTAATGTGTTCCTCAGCTTGAGAGCAAGCACCTGGACAAGTATCAGGGGATGACTTACCAAGCTGTAACTTGATTAGTTCCAACAAGCCTGCAACTTCTAGGCTAAGAAAAGTGACACCTCTCCTTCATTTCTTCTTTTTTCCTTTCTATGAATAGTGGACATCAATCCCGACTCCCTGTCTCCTGCAGCTTCTGACATACTGCAAAGCAACTGTTGGATATAGGAAGGATGACTGACCTGTACAGATCAGTCTGTGAAAGTGGTAGGGGAGGTTATGGGTGGTGAAAAAGAAACACCGCTGCCAACAAACAGTGTTGCATGGTAAATGTCAATGGCTGGGTTGCAAGTACTGATTGCAGGTTGTCTTCTTTTATTCAGAGGTATCAAAACCTCTAGCGGGCAAATCACCACCTCTCTAATCCTATTAGCAGTAATGGAAATTTTCCACAGATCTTCATAAATACTCTTTAAATTCATATAGCATCTAAGATTAGAGTGCAACTTTAGACAAAGAACAATGACAGGCTGTTAGTGAACCAAAAATACCCAACCCTGTGTTAGAGAGACGTTGACAATTCTAGCTCTAAAGCACAAGGATAACAGAACACTAGAGTGAAATATTTTATTTGGACATGTGGAAGCTTATTTGTTTCATTTTACTTGCACATGGGTTGGTAACAAGATAGTACTTTGAGTCCATGCTCTGAAGGCAACCTTTACAGTACCTCCGAATAGCCAATTACCTTGGTCTCTGATGTCAAGAGCTACTTGTAAATACTTTTAAGTTTTCAAACACTGGTATAATAACCAGTAGCCTGGATTTTTTTGCAAACTCCTTTTGTAAAATTTTCAGAGTCCAATGTACATTTTTATGGTTGGTATAAAAGGTAGGAAAAAGTGTAATTTCATTCAATGGCTAGAAGCTAATGCTAGACAAATTCAAAGGAGTATATTACAGATAGGTAGCCAGCAGGAGAATTTACCTAGGGAAGCAATGGATACTTACACACCTAAAATCCCAATCAGGATTACTCATTTCATTCAAAGATCAAGTGTTTTAAACCTTTTATTCAAAAAAGTAAAAATATTTTCATCTCAAAAAGAATAAAAATTCAGTACATTTTTTCTTAAGCAAAATATTTTGACATCTTTTGTGCAACATTATTTCAGGCTTTTTACCGGGTCCCACAATGTACCATCATTCCAGTAGAAGCCATGTGGGAACATAGTATGGACAATGCAAAAAAGCTGCCTACTCTGTAGAAAATAAAGAATTTAGGGATTCATGCTACAACATTTAGGGCCTCCTGTGGTTTTTATTCTTCAAACATAAGTCAGCAGTCTTACAACATCATTTAGTCCTAAGTGACCTCTTCTTTTCTGGAGGGATTCAGCCATATAGGCTACAGAAGGGGGCTATTCATCAGTTTGGAGATAAGGATGTAAGTGAATACTCTGCTGGATCAGCCCAGCACTGAGAGGCAGAGGTGAGCAATGAATGCGAACTTCTAGTGCCTGTTCACTGATGTGCCTGCCATTTATCTCACACCGAATTCTGGCAAACAAAACTCAAGGGAGTATACATTAGAGAATAATCGGACTAATGATCTGCAGAGATTCTTGTGTTAATGTTATCTCTTTATACTAAAAGTATGCTTTTAGCTAAATGCCTTTTCAGTTCCCTTCCTGGGCACCTAAATGAATAAAAGGACGATAATGGCACTTTCACTATTTTAGGAACATATTTACACCTTAATGAAAGAGCTCTTGGGCAGACAAAAGACAGACGCTAGTGCTTAAAATAATAGAAAAATGTTTGGGGGATTATGTAAGAAGTGAAAACATAAACCACTCACCATGCTATCTTCTTAAAGAAAGAAAACCAAATGGTAATGAGATTTATAAAGCAGCAGTCAAATTTTATCCTGTCGTACCATACAGTCTATTTCTGTAAGTTATGAGGAACAAACATGTAGTAAAGTTTCTCATACAACCAGGAACTGAGGAATTTGTTTCCATCCATGACATCATATAATTTTCTTTTGTGAAAAATTTAATCTCCTAATACAATGACTGACTAGACTTCAAATACATAGAGCCATCAACAACCTAGAGACACCAAAGTATGTCTTTTTAAAGGCATGCATCTTCAAGGAAAACTAAAATAAAGTTTATCTTCTGCAGTTCATTAAATTTACTTATGAGTTTATGAAGTGAGCAAGTTCTGGTCTCATATTCTTATGGACAGCTCTCAGGTTATTAACCACCAAGAAGTAACAGCTAAAGTCTGACTGAGGTATACAGTAAGATTTTCTCCTTCAGATGGCCCTTGTTAATTTGGCATTTGGTAATAGAAAACAAACAAACAAACAAACAAACCGAGAAAGGAAAACCAGTCTGAAATTCAAAGTAAAATTTAAAAGCAATGCAAAACACTGAAATATGCCAGCATTTGTTCTAAGAAGCCTACAGATTTAGCATAGTGAGCATATGTTCATGTTCAAAGAGAACAGACATTTTTGATAACTATCCCTAAACTTAGCATATCTCTGATTTACATATTTAAATGTTCTGTTGTTTTGTGGGTGTTTTTGTGGGTTCTTTTAATTACTTAAATTGGGGTCACCTTCATCATTTGTGCAGGAATATAAACACAGTTTTCATTTATATAAATGTTTAACTACAAATATTGCATCTCAATTTTTACACAGTAAATCTGTATCAAATTGCTGACCAGCTTGGAAATACAGAACTAGCTAGCCCTTCTGACTCACTCTCATCTCCAGCTGCACAACCAACTTGGAGAAAAACATTCAACTAGAAGTTTGGAGGAACAGTGCTCTGTGCATAGAATGATAGAATCATAGAATCATAGAATGGTAGAGGTTGGAAGGTACCTCTGGAGATCGTTGGGTCCAACCACACTGCCAGAGCAGGATCATCTAGGGCAAGCCACATACCTAAATCCTTCTTGTAAATGATGGGAAAATATATCTTTCCCCATTAGATTTTGTTTTTCTTAGCTAAAGTGAGCCCTGATTAGTCAAAATTCCACATCAAGATGTCACAGATACTCTTATTGGGATAGATCTCATGGCATTTGTATGAGAAAAATCTGGAAGTCTAATCAGGTCCAGTTTGGAGCTGTACTTGCATTCCACATGTAATTATCCTCTGCAGGCCAGGGAAACTTGCCAAAGGCACTACTATAGCTTTTTACAGCAGGTTGCATACTTGCATTTTATATATGAATCTCTAAAGATACTTCAGGGAGATACTGGAGAAATAAACTGCATTAGTTGCTGTGCCAGTGGATATGCAGCTTCCATTGCTTCAAACAATGTTTTCTCTTTATTGGGAAGTTTTAAAAATCCTTCATCCTTTTTTACACTTTGGCTACACTATTAAAAGCAAAGAAAATGCAACACACAGTGTTAGAAAGTATACATTAGCTCTGTTATCATTCACGCTCTTGGTTAACTAAATCCCTAAGGTCATTTGTCAGTGTTACGAAGCACCCACAGTGAGTGCAGCCAACCATACCATTTAATGTTCTGAACGCTGGGTATACCTGCGTTCCTAGAAAGGCTTGGGGCAGTGGAAGAGCTCATTATGACCATAGGGTTAGATGATAAGCATTTTAAGGCTTTTTGCTGTTTTCATACTCAATTCTTTTCACTGGCTGCTGGGGGCACTTCCATACTGCCAGGAGTGAATGGAGGATTAATTTGATTCTTTCTTGCTATGAAAATTAGAAAATATACCAAAGTGTCTCCAAGTACCTTCTGTAAATGGAATAACTGTGTTTTCAGAATAATAAAATGATCCCTCAATTCTTTTCCACTCGTTACAGCTCCTGGTCCCAGCCAGCAGAGCTATTGTCGTTGAAATTCTTTACCTCTCTGTAAAAACTGCGGCAAAGGGGCTTGGGAATTAGTAGGTTTCACTCCTGTAATCTGTTCCCTTCACTCAGTCCAAGCCTCTCACTCACTTCAGTCTCAGGACTTCCATTACTCTCACTTGCCCTTAACACAGTGTTCTCTGTTAAGCACCTTGTTCCCTCCAAAATGTGGAACTCACACATATGGCCATTCTCACCCTGAGCTGAGAGCAGAGGAAACATCCAGAGAAGAGTTGCACTGTGGACCATGATTTCAGGAACAGTTCAAGCAGGAAAAAACACTTTAGCTGCAAGGAGAGAAAGAAGCACAACATCCATCTGCAGTTGCGTGGGGAGGTGCATCTGCAGGTTCCAGATTATATGGCACAGCTACCAGAGAGGGAATTTTTTTTTACATCAGGGGGTACTGAACAGCATTACCTATTCATCAGCTCTACAACCAATTGTTTGAGAAAACAACATCATTAAAACAAGATGCTTATACTCAAATGAATGCTGTAAATTTTAGAAGTGGTACCAGTGAGATAGGTTCAAAGTACTATACTGAGACTGGGTTAAAATTGAAGCAATACAATAATGGTTAGGACTTAATAAGGCTCTGATATTCTGATATGAACTCCTTCTCCCTGTATATTTATCATCTCAGCCCTTGAGAAAGAGACTAGTAAACATATGGATTAAAATGACATAGAAAAAACATTTGGCTTTTACTACGAAAATTGAAGAATGAATATTTCCAAAAAGGAGTAAATATACTCTTTCAAATGTGATATTTAGTTGATTTCTACCAAATGGAAATGATAATTTATGAATTAAGTGTTCTTAGAGCTAAAGAAAATACCTTGTTTTTATGAACATCACTTGGTGGATTAAAAAAGCCCATTTGGCTGGCAGTGGGGATGAAAGCCAGACATAATTATTTATTTTTTTATGTGCACATATGTTTATTAATATTTGTGAAGAATAAAATGCTGCTATCCCAGATCTGTAGCTATATGAAAGTTAATTTTCTTATTATAAATATTCATTATTCACGGTAAATAAAGAATCCTATAGTTTGTGTAAAACAAGTATTTTCCACTCTGTAAGGAGACAACTTCAAAAGTAGCAATCTGCATGGTTTCCCATTACAAAAATCTTCCTTCACATTAGACACATACAAAATTCCCTCCAGTTCCCAGCAAGAAGAGAAAAATAGTCTGAATTATTAAATTATTGTTAGGACTAGTATCACTTTCAGTTTATGACAAAGCTGTCATCATACCATTACAGGACATACTGAGATCTGAAACGATGAAATCAATGTGCAGATGACTGTCTTCAGTGTTGTATGAAAAGGATGGTATGAAATAGATCATCAGTTGTGGCATAAATCTTTCTTTGCTAGCTGGAAATGTGGTGATGTGAAAGATCTTAGTAAGTGATTGTAATTTAGGCTTTTAGAAAGACTAAAATCAATTACATGACTTAGGTCTTATAAACAAATTTGGCACACACTCAGAGGAAAACAAGTTTCAAGTTTAATCCCTAATGTATTGACTTCTACTAAATAAATTATTGAAATAAGTTCAACCTTTGTAATGTATTATTATGGAACTTAGTTTTCCATCAGGTTTGAAACCAAGCATTTTGTCCATCAAACTGTGAGGTTCCTGCTTCCTGTATCAGTAGGAAGGGAGAAAGTCAGGAGAATACACCTAGAATATGCCTGGAAAGCATTAGTCTAGCAATGTCTATCAGTTGCTTCAGTTCTTGCTAAAATTATTTTATTCACAATTGAAATTGGGAAAATAGAAGTTTTATCTATAATTCAAACTCACTAGAAGTCTCCTATGAAACCTTCCAAACCTATTGAAGCAAATGTAATTGTGGATGACATAATATAGCATGAATGAAAGGCGTCCAGAGGCAACGGTAAAAAGTATCCCTAGTAAAATATTACAGAAATATATTCAGTGATTAAAAAAACCCCAACCAACCAAACAAACAAAACCAAAACAAAACAA
Source organism: Megaceryle torquata (assembly GCA_024611175.1). NCBI lineage: Eukaryota > Metazoa > Chordata > Aves > Coraciiformes > Cerylidae > Megaceryle > Megaceryle torquata. The sequence goes on from JANIJG010007560.1 coordinate 6,513, forward strand.
AAACCCCAAATCAACCAAACAATCAAACAAAAAACCCAACATAAAATTCATGACAACTCTACCTGAGTCCTGGATAACGACCTTCTCAAATTACTATTAAACTGGTACATGGCTGAAATACAGCACATAGTTACAGAGTTCTTTTTCATTTTTAAAAACAAGGTTCTATATTTGAGGTCTGCTTTTTCAGGAAAGCTTCAAAACTTTGAAGTGTAAAATAACACACAATTTTCTCACAACAAAAAGAACTGCTTTGTATTTGTTTTCTTATTCACTTAAGTCCAAGAGCCTACTGATGTTTCATTCATCTGCATCAAATCAAGTTCTAGTGAGAGGCTGCATTTATGTGCTTCCTTTTCTCCTAGGAAAGCTGACCTGGTTATTGAACTTCTCTCTGTGGTAAAAACCAAAAATACAACTTCCCTGGTGCTGTCATTTTCCCAGGGCATTCACAAATCACACAGTTCTGCTTACCTAGGTTATCCAAATCTGCTTATATGGAAGTCTTAAATGGAAAAGATAAAGAAAAAACTTTCTGTCATTCCTGTGCTATCAAGACTTATTTAACATACTGTTTAAGTTGAAAAATAAGCAAATATTTATTTAATATCTAGACATTAAATTGTCAGATAATTACATACTGGGCATAACTAGTGTGGTTGCCTTCAGTTATCTATCAGTTTTCATTTATTTACAAGAATATATCATCAACATTATCCTTTATCTTCTAAATATCAGACATTTTGCTATTTGCCTGGTGCCACTGTATGTTCATTCTATAGTCCTACTAGAAGAGGGATTAAACTGGTTCTGAAATACAAAATCTCCCAGGTTGCCTTCAGACACATATCATACTTAAATGAGTCATTATAATGAAACTGATAATTATGCCATACACAAAAAAAACCCCGTGGAGGATGAAAAAGGAGTAGAGTGCAACAGAGATGTACCTATCAGCTGCAAGAGGTTAACTCGTCTCACTAAATTCCATGGCAGATTTGCCACAGTAACCTCATACACAGGCAGATACTTTCCTAAATGCTAAGGGTTGGACTACATTCAAAGTTGGCTTGTTTAAGCTTTAAATACATGTTTATGCAAACAGCCACCATTTCCTGAACTGGGTGGGAAATAATGCAAATGTTAATTAGTTGAAAAAAATAGTGAAAGCTCTTGCAATTGTGTCAGCAACAAAGACACTTTCCAGAAGGCATTTGATGTAACTTTCACATCTCGTTGCTACATTTCCATGTTTTGAGGTTCAAGCAAAGTGATCAAAATATGTACGTATCCTTACTTAAAAACAACCAACCAAACCAACCAACCAACCAACCAACCAAAGGACTAAATAGGACTAAATATACTGAATATTTTGCATTCACAGTGAATTACGATTCATGCTGTCCCTCACTTTGTTTTGTTCATTATCTGGCTTCTGAAAAGTAGGCATGCTGTTGCCTCGGTAATATTTACAGCACATGGCAAAACTGATTTCTCTGTGATCAAAATCTTTCATTTTTTTACTTGCTTGTTTTTAGGGACAATATTGCTCTTCAGTTAAGCTGCATAATAGAAGGGTGTATAATAATAGCAACTACTTGGCTGTGTTCTTTATACCACTGATATTTAGAACCGGTATTTTTAGTACCAATATTTAGAAAATTAATTTAAAATAACATAATGGTTTCATAAGCTGTTTCCAGAAATAGTAAATGGTCACAGTTTCACTCCTAGCTAGTATTTCTAGGGCATTTTTTCTTCCTTAAAAGATTTTTTAATGGTTAATTAGAGATACATTAATTAGAAAATTCTATCAATTGGAATGTGTGCTTAAATGCCTTGAAATGCTTTTCACTATGAGGGTGACAGAGCACTGAAACAGGCTGCCCAGAGAAGTTGTGGAGTCTCCTTCTCTGGAGATTTTCAAAACCTTCCTGGACACGTTCCTGTATGACCTACTTGAGGTGATCCTGCTCTGGCAGGGGGGTTGGACTAGACAATCTTTTGAGGTCCCTTCCAACCCTAACATTCTGTGATTCTGTGAAAGCAAACTGCCATTTCTTAAGAATTAGTTATTGTTATTGTCCAATAAGTCTCTTGATGAAGGAGAAATTAAAGCTGTGGAGTCTGGGTACATGACAATTATAACATGGTTTAATTACACATATACATACCAGCCAAAGATTATGGGTGATCAGATGGCTTATAGAGCACATCCTCAATTTACTGCAGGGTAGACTGACAGAAAGAAATTTTGCTCAAGAATTGCTTCTGATCATGAACCCTGACACAGAATATACTCTTAGGCTGTTCACATAGAATTTTGCAGGACAAAACTAGATTAAAAAATATTTTTCCAAGGTTGTGCATTTTGCTCACTTGATCCCAAAAAAAAAAAATAGACTGTGTAAAAATGATAATTTCTTGAAACACAGCATGAGTTTCATCACCTGTAAAAGGGGTGAGATCAATAGTTCATTACCTCATAAGGCAGCTGGGAGAGCTGCCTAAGAACTCCATGTAAAGGTCTACTGATAAGATCAAACACTGTTCTTATTTAAGATGTGTCAATGCCTCAATATGAAGGTGTGACTTGTGCAACCAAGCATGCCAGACACCTCCCCATGGCAATGAAAACAGTGGTTAAGAAGTGACACTTCAGTCTGGCCTTGCATGGCTTCAGAAAAGGTGCAAAGCATGAGGCATGCATGTGGTAAAAGCCCACCCTCCTTGGGTCTGAGTGGGTGCTGCCATTATGCAGCCTTTCTGGGCTGCTGGTGATAGACATGCCACAACTTACTCAGACTACTGTTGTGTCTTCAGTCTGCTGCCAGGGCTCACCTTTAAAGGACTTTTTGGAATTAATTCAGACATATCACAGTGTAACACACGTAAGAATTGTAAATCAAGCATTTATTGAACTACATGGTTTTTATAGTACTCTGTGTCCACAAACTAAATGAATCATTAATTACCTGCTAAAAATTATTTTGTAAGTCTTGGATGATATATATACATCAGAATAAGACATTATTTGGAAAAAAAAAAAAAAAAAGAAGCTTGGGCTTCTAAAATATCAAAATATTTTTATATATCATATTTATATACATTCTGAATTTCTTCCTTCTTTTAAATTATGTTTTATATTTGCAGTTGAATCATTATGCTCAATTCTCCTTGGCACACAAACTTGTATCTTTTTTACAAGTTAGTTGGCTGCTTTACAGTGCATCACTGTATTTGGAAAACCCCAGCTGGTGAGAACTGGCATGTCATGGAAAAATACAGAGTATATCAGATATTTTTAGTTCGGAAGTGGGCAGTTGGGGAAAGACAGTGGAGGATCCTTCTCAAACAAAAGGCGCATATGCAGAAATTATTCTGTGCCAAGAAACTCTGGATACCTCAAGAATGCTGCCCACAGACACTGTACTTTAAATCTCCCCTGATAAAGCAGTCTGAAACAAAGTCACATCTAAAGAAAGGTTTCACCTTGGCATGCTGTTCAACTCTGTTCAACTGTTCAACTAAAGTAATTGTGAAAGCATCAGGACACTTCCAAGTAGCACACAGGAGGTACATTCCACGTGCACTGTTGGGCACCGATTGATAGTCTCAGTGGGTTTCATAAGAGATAGAAATTGCAGCTTGTAATATCTGACAGGAGATACAGTGGAGTTACCAGTGCATCAGAAACCTGAAACAAGTGACAAAAAAAAAATGAGCCAAAGTCTGGTCAGAAGCTTAAGAGCTGTAACAAAGATGGTAGACAACAGGCTGCATTCTAAGAAATCGGTATTTTCCATTGCATTTTCCTAGTGACAATTATCTGCTGAGCTATGCTTTGAACAGAGGCCTGAACATACATAACGTGGTGGTAAAAAAGAAAATACCATCTATATTGCTGGTTGTCAAAACTTCTAGTCCTATTCTTCATTCATCCAGCAGTGACACTACCATCTCCAGATGGCAAAAGTCATGACTACAGCAATGCAGTCTAGAAAGACTGGGCTGGTTGCATCTCTGTTAGAAGTATTCTAAGATCAAGGGCTTAATTAATTTATTGTTTCTGAAGAAGACAGCTTCATCCGCACTACACCTGACAGCGAGAGGGCATGGCCTGAAGCTGTGCTGGGGAGGTTTAGGTTGGATATTAGGAAGCACTTCCTCACTGAAAGGGTGATTAGACACTGAAATGGACTGCCCAAGGAAGGAGTCGCCACCCCTGGAAGTGTTTAAGGAAAGACTGGATGTAGCGCTTAGTGCCATGGTCTAGCTGATGTGATGGTGTTGGGTCATAGGCTGGACTTGATGATCTTGGAGGCCTATTCCAGCCTTAGTAATTCTGTGATTCTGTGACAAGAGGAAACAGCCTCAAGTTGTGCCAGGGGAGGTTTAGGTTGGACACCAGAAAAAAATTATTCACTGAAAGGGTTGTCAAGCCCTGGAACAGGCTGCTCAGAGAGGGCATATACCTGGAGGTATTTAAAAGACACATAGATGAGTTGCTGAAGGACATGGTTTAGTGGTGGACTTGGCAGTGATAGGTTAGTGGTTGGACTGGATGATCTTAAATAGTTTTTTCCAGCCTCAATGGTTCTATGATGACAAATAAAATTAGATATTTACAAAATATACCTGCCTCCATCTGAACTAGTTTTCTGGGTTTCTATTCTATTTCTATTCTAATCAACATAAATCTGCTTCATTCAGTGGGCTTTAGGGTACAATTTATCTGCCCAAATGCAGGTACCAACTTTAGGATGATGTGAAGTATACTTTAAACAGCAGTGGCTAGATTTTTTTACTTAGAATACAAAAAAAAACCAAACACAACAACCAACACAGAGCATCTAGATCACTTGCATCTGCCTATGTTATATTCCTTATATAGTCACCTGAACCCCATCCTAAAGGACCAATACATTTCAGGTACAGATTGGAATACTTTATGGACATCCATACATTGAAAAAAACCACTATTTTACATAACTTTATGCTTTAGGTAATAAGCCAACCACCTTAGGGCCCCAGTAATAGCCTCCAAAGAAACAATATATTTGTTGCCTCTGACAGAGCTTTTAAGAGCTTTTTAGAGACACCAGGGTAAGGACACTGCACCAACTGTTTAGATATAGTCATGTTTTGTCCTGTTGACTGCACAGAGCATTTTACTATAGAAAGCTGTTCCTTCAATAGAAAATGCCCTGAAAATAGAAACATTTGTGTGGACCATTCATTTTTAGAACAGTTAATCATAATTGATCCTTACACAATGAATACTAAATAAGAGTTATTATTAATAATGAATAATGAGAATGAATTATAATGGTGTGTTTATTAGGCTATCAATAATTAACAGGGATTTGCCATTTATTGTAAATACTGTTGCTGCTTCTGTTACAGCTTTGGATGGCGCAATTTATATGGAAATTTTATATGAAACTGTGCCAATTACAGCATGGCTATTACAATAGAGTAGAAGCAAATGATGACTTTATCAGTTTTGTTAACTTTTTCATTTTATTCATTGTTAGCACAGCCTGCAATGTAAACATGATGTAGTGAAAGGAATAAAGAAGTTTTGTGCAGGTTTAATAACTTCGGCTAGCAATCTAACTTCCCCCAGGCAATCACATGGCAGAAATAAATACAATGGGACAGAAATAAAGGTGAGCAGGTCAGCATTAGGATGAAGCAGAAAAAACGGTATCAGGGTTTGTTAACTATAAATGCCTGCTGAAAGTACCACTGTAAGCAAGAAGCAGAAAGGTAACATCAGCACAGAGAGTAACAGCAGCCATGACAATAGTGGAACAGAGCAGGGCAGGCTCCCTCCATAGGATTCAACCATTTAGGTAATTCTGGGGTGGATTTAACAGCAGCGTGACTGGAGATGTGCGTGTACACAGCCTCTTGCCTCTTCCAGCATGTGATGCAGACAGCACTGTCAGTGGGTGGAGGACAATGATAGTGTGTGTCTTTTAAGCTTATTGATTCAGAGCCTGTTTGAGCTATCAACAGAAATAAAAAATCATATATGACATATAATATATCATCTATATCTTCATAAGCTATATGAAGATATAAATTGAGATAAGCAGGTAGAATACATATGATCTAGTAAAAAAAAAAATCATTGTGAATCACTCTATTACTTCCAGAGAATTGAACTAATTTGTCCATACCATTTAACAGTCTTGAAAATTTTAGGGGAAAAAGTGCATATTTAAAAATATTTAAAATAATTCCACAGTCTTGTCAGAACTTGCACCTTTGATATTAATAATCAGTGTTTTCAGAACTGCCTTAGATAAACCTGCACGGCACACAGATGGCAAGTCATTTACATGAGAAAAATGAGAATTGGCCCATCTATGGATCCCTAGAGGGTGCCATGACCCATTAGCACAGGAAAGACGACCTTTACTGAATAATAATTGAGAACTATTACTAAGATAATTACAAAACCAATTGAATGCCAGAAGGCCTAGACCTTGGATCCTCAATTTATATAGCAACTGCTCGTGATCTGCACAGAAAAAAAAAAATGCACTTAGGGTTCACAAACACCATAACCTCAACATCTGCCTGCCATCTAAAGATAATGATCTGATATTAATTAATTTGAACAGTGCAGTCATTGCAGAGGTAGACTGCATCACAAATCAGACACTTAACATAACCTGAATTTATCATGTTTTTGTCCATCCTCTATTAACAAGCATAATAGTATAAGGTAAATTAAACTGTTGCAGGTCACAACATGGAAATGAATTAACTTAATTCTCTTTAACAGGGAGCATGATTGGAACTCTGCACTGGATGCTGTACTGGTAAACATGATAAAAGCTCCTCTTGAAAGTGTTTTGCAAAATGCTCCCATCACAACATTTTCTAAGCATACACCTTTGACAGCTTTTTCAGATTCCTTCCTCTACAGGAAGGAGGAGAGAGAAGTTACTGGCCTTTGAACGAGAACTTTTTAATATGTGGGGTTTTTTTTTTGTTGTCTGTTTGTTTTCCAAAGAGGAGTTTCTGGGAACAAAACTATTGAAGAGTATTTGTTGTCAGATATCACTAATCCTCTGTGGGTGAAATCCCGGACAGCACTAAAGATCAATAACAATTTCCCCATAACTTCTCTCATGTCTTCTGCAGGGATATGATATATAAGAAACCAACCAGCACACCATATGTGTTGTTGATTGACTTCCAAAATTGTCTTTTCCTTACATATGAAGGATATTTTGAAGAAGAAGTCAAAAGGAGAACGATTTAACAACTTAGCGCCAAGTGTCACACCTGGGAACTGATATTTAGGAATGGAGAACATCAGAAATTCCTGGCACTCGAAAAAATCATAGCTAGCCTTCCCCCTTAAGAAGGGGAAAGACTAAATTATTGTGATGAAATGCTTTGGATAAAACATTCTTTCACCTGAAGCCTGCTTCTTGCTTTTAATTCCACTACTGAGTCCCATAGTTGGGATTCTTTGAGGACTCTCCACAAAAAGGAGTGTTATAGGTAGTCATTCTTCAAGGGAGACAATTTAAATTGCACCATGAAATTTATATAAAATTCAATTCACATTTGAGACCTGTAGTAAAATAGAGCTGCTAACACTGACAGAACACTTATTCTGTGTGACAGAAATGCTAATAGAGACAACTTCTTACTCAAGAAGTACCTGTATAATAGGACGTGGTGGAAAGAGGAGATAATGTGTTCAGTTTACAAGCTAGGATTTACAAGCTGAGATTCAAATTAACGAAGAGCTAAAACAATTACTTGCAGTCTCAGGTAAACTATCTAACCCCAAATTCAAATGTACAAACCACACAGGACCTGAGGACACAGTGACTGTAGCACTGTACCTCAGGCCTCCCACCAGCTGGTAGGTCAAACCCACAAAATGGATTGAGTTGGGCTTGAAGGTTTATTTAGATCAGTCAGGATCAATAGGTTGGGTTTTTTTCACAACCCTGCTTTCCAAGGGGGAGTTTTCTGGGTGAAGTAATAGCACTGCTGGCCTTTCTGAGGAAAGTCCCTCCTCTTCCCATTTTCCTGGCTATAACAAAATCTAGATCAGAAGCAATGAGAGCATGGACCTGGGGCTGATAGCAGTATTGACCATGAAAGGGTTTTAACAGATAGACAGGAGTTGGGAAAATCCAATTATCAACAATCTTTCCCTGTTCAAGTTCGGAGTAACCAAAGCAATGTATTCTCAACACCTGTGATAACAGTTTAGGAAGGTTTCATGTTGGTTTACTTCATTTGTTTAGAAAGATCAGAGCTCAGAAGACAGCATAATTTTCTTAAAATCTTTAACAATTTATTTTAGTGAATAGTCTACAGTCACATTTATTTATTATATTTTTTCCCTAACTGCTATTAATGAAATCTGAGAAAATCCCAACCCTGAATGAATATATCTTTTAGGAGAAAGGACTTTGTCTCATTGGATATTTATCTTCTTCCTATTTCTGTTTGTCACCAAAGTGAAACAAAACAAAAAGTGCTTGAAAGAGTGGAATCACGTGCACTCTGGTAGTAAGAGCTGAGAAAGATGGATACAGCAAGACATAACAAGGAAGAGTGGGGATTAGGGTGGAGTAAGTGCACATATTTTAGCATTAAATCAGTGATGCAAGAGTAGCTGACACTCCTCTCAGAAAATAATCCTTTAAGTTTCTTGATAGGGCATTTTGGTCATGGCTAGTGCATGGCTTAACCCCACCTCACCAGATTGCCTGAACATACATCCAGGACAATCTCACTGCAATTTCTGACTTTCCCACATAGAATATGGAAAATATAAATCACAATATGCCCAATGTCCTTAGAATCAAGAAAGCACCTTGCTCTGGGAGTGGAGCTATTGCAGCAATCTGATGGCACCTTCTGCTCAGTACTTTGTGGGGAATCCATCCATGGAGAGTCACACTAAAGACAGTACATTCTTTGTGGTTTACACCTTTGTGCTGCAATGCATCCTAGGAAGGTTTTCTTTTTAAAATTTTCTGACAATCACCCTATTTCCATCAATAATCCCTGCAATACAGCATGTTTTCAAGCAATTTTCCTCAAGAGATTTAAGCTGTAGGATGGCATTTATGCAGCTTTTGACTGTTGTAATTGTAACAAAATTGGATGCTGTTCTGTCATCCTTGACTGGGCTCCTGTTGCTAATCAGGAGTTGAAAATTGCACATTCAGATGGATTTAGAGACATATAGCAAGTGACAATTCAGCAATCAGTAAAGAACATTGTTTTGAATTCTTAAAGGTTAGTGATGCAAGCTGCAGTGACTAAAAATTTTTGAGCCCTGAAAGAAAACCAATTAGGTATAGGAAACAAACACATTCCAGTAATGTAATCTATATTTTCATACATTTAAAGCCAGGAGAAGAGATTAGTTCATCTACACTGAGTTTTTGTTTCACAGATACTTACATTCCATCCAATTACCTCTGATACTGAGCCCCCATAACTTGTGTTCACTCAAAAAATAACCCTCAGAAAGTATCTGTATCTGAAAGCCTCCGGAGATGACGTCGACCATTTTCTGCTGCAATGTAGCCTGCCCTGAAGTTTAATTACCAGCTCTGTGAAACAGAGAGAAAAAAGCAACAGCATGTGCTTTATTTCTAATTTGAAATCGCCTTGCTTTAGCTCCCAGCTACTGGTTCTTGCTATATGTTTCTTTGGTAGATTAAAGAACCCTGTAGTATTTCATATTTTCTTCACAGAAAGGTGTTTATACAGGCTTAACTTTCTTTTTTTTTTATTAGCTCAACAGAAATCTCCCACTGGAATGCATTTTCTCTGCTCTCCAAAACCATCTTGTACCTCTACTTTGTACATATTCCTTTTTTTTTTTTTTCTGAAGCACAGATAGTAGGAACATTTGCAATATTCTGCCACTCATCTGTAAGAGTTAGAGACTTTAAAGTCACCACACTACTTTAAATTCTGTTTCTATACAGAATCTTAGTGCAGTCTTTACCATAATGAAAACTGAGCAATTTTTGCCTTTGAAATCATGAGGGGAAAAGAGATGAGGTATTACATGCAAGCAAGTGTACCAAAGGAACCAAAGTTGTATAAGCCACCCATCTATATTATTTATGTATTTATTTATTTTCATAGTAATGGGGAAAAAAACCCATTGATTTCTTACATAATAAGCAGCCGAGATTTTGAGCAAATCATATTTTGGAAATATCTAGAAAGGGAGGAGGGAACAGACAACTCAGTTTAATACAGCAATGATAGAACTTTGCTTTTCCATTTGCTATTATGGTAATGATGGTATCTTTCAATATCCCAAGTGTTGAATGGACAACCAAATAAAAATACTGTTCCCCAAGAGCCTCATATAGACTTCGAAGGTGACCACAGTCATGTAATCACTTACTAACAGTGATTAGAAACATGAACAATTCAGCTTTTCTTCCTGCTAGTCACCACAAATGGTTAAAGTGTGAAAATTCTGGAAGGAAAAATAGGAAGGCCATAGAAGTGGAACAAATTTAGAAGATTATGAAATCACAGCTTAATTTTAATGGACTACAGCCAATTAAATAAACACTGTATAAATATGAAGAACAACGCAGCTTACAAATCTCATTAGCTATGAATATACTTACATGTTCGTTAAGATGACCTTGGTTTGTTTGACACTAACTGGGCACCAGATGGACAGCAGCCTGAGGGAATTCTTTGTTTCTGTCAAAGTACCAATATTCAAGTTAATTTTCACCTTACATTCTCTTCTTCTTAAGAATTTTTATTACCATAAGTTTTCCTTTATTTTTCATAACCATCATCTTCCTTGAGCATCCTTATGCTTATTGGTTTGTTATATCAGTCTCTATCTGTGCAAAGAGCTGTGTTTCTGTGATTTTGTGGAATGCTTATTCTTACAAGAATCAGTTTTAGTTCTTCACTTTCATGCTTTAATTCTGTTAGAAATCCTAAATTATCTATATATATTTCTTATGGATTATCAGTCACAGTCCACGGTTTTAATTTTGAGCTTATAAAAAGTAAAGTGATGTGTGACATGCAAACATATCACTTATAAAATACTTCTAAAAGATTCTTAGTCTATTTTTTATAACCTGTAACTGCACTTGTAGAAAAGCACAAGTAACAGTCAAGGATTGAAATGCTTATTTTCATTCCTAGCACCATCAATAATATAATTGTTTACATAAAAGCAAACTGGGCCAAATCCAGTATCACCCAAATCTGACTCGGAATAAACAAGCAAGCAAACAAAACTATAAGAATTAGGGATCATTTCAGGCTGTATTCGGAACACACTCAAAATTTAAACATCACCTCACAGCCAGCCTGCTATAAGATGCTTTATTCAGTGAAAATCATTCTCAGCCCATCTAAATACACCGAGTCTATGTCAGTGTAGCTCAAATATGTGTTATAAGCTAGTAACACCTGGGAGAAGGAAATGAAAGTTTTAGCAATAGCATAGCATAGATACTGTATGAAATATACCCTTTCATTTAAGATAATGAAATCATGTTCGGAAAAAAACATAGTGAAAAAAGGATGGTTAAAAAGGCAACAGAAGCTCTGGCAGTGTCAAGTAATGCGAAAATTTAATTTGTTCATTTGTTCAGGTGTAGAGAAAAAGAAAGGATCATCACCATGCCAACCCTAGGGCAACTGCTTCATTCTTCTCAGGGTGCTTTGGAAACCTGTTTCCATGAAGGAACTGTGACTCACTTTGTCATTGGAATTTTTATGTCTTTGCTATATAAAAATACTGATTTTAGTGATTGTGCATGTGACAGGCTGAGCTTTTTGAAATCAATCTTTTCTTGTGAAATCCAATAACAGCTTTCCCCAGTGGGCATATTTAATTTTACCAAATCCCACATCAGTTGAAGCTTAGTTCTGTCCAAACACAAAGCCTAACAAAGACAAATTTCTTATTTTGTGTTCTGATTTGTGTATTGAGACCATGTCTCTGACAAAAGAAGTGAAAATAAAACTAGGGTATGTCAGCAAGTCCCATTACTTTCTTTTCTTTTCTTTTCTTTTCTTTTCTTTTCTTTTCTTTTCTTTTCTTTTCTTTTCTTTTCTTTTCTTTTC
>JANIJG010007563.1:0-16770 GCA_024611175.1 Megaceryle torquata
TAAATGTCAAAATGTGTGAGAATGCATTTCTCTGCCTTTCATCTCTTTTCACAGAGTTGAATCTAGAATGCATGAGAGATGGCAGAGAATCAGATATTATAGAAATCACTAGATAGTGTATTGATAAATATAAATATTGACAAAATGGAGCTGGCATGGGCTCAGCTTCTTGAGCAGGCTTTGCAGCTCTCGAAGACATCCTTACTTTTGCCATTATATATCTCAATATATGTACATATCAGGTGAGGTGATTGGAGAGTAGAAATATTCAGACTTTTGAAGCCAGGGTAGTCATGAGAATACAATTACAATGCCCATGTAACTTTCAGATTTAGCTGAAGTGATATATCAAAACTATTATCTTCCTTTTGATATTCTTAATCAGTTCAGTCCTTAGGTTATTTTTAGGTGTGAGGAAGCCAGAAACACTGTACACAAGGAATGTCTTGTCTTGGAGGTACCCACAAAATAGACAGTAGTAGCTACCCAAAATGGGAATTTATTGCAGCCAAAATTGCCCAACACTCCTTCTGACAAAACTAAGTTACAAGTTCAGATGTCAATCAGGAATATACTACTACACATGTAATACCTAAGATTTAAGGAGTAGTCTTTCTAGAAAGATGAACTAGAATGTGTGCTCACTCACTTGTAAAGTAAAAACCTCACACAGAAGGGTGCCCAAAGAGGGTGTCTCACCCAAAGGGGGCAAAGGCTGTGACTGAGGGATATATCCAAAAGAAATACTCGCTCACCAAGGGGGGCGAGGGCTCATTCAATCCACAGAAGTATCCTTGGACAGTGTCCCTGATCCAAAGGGATGGGTTCATGCGTGACTGCTAGGTCCATTTGCTCTGAGAGAACTGACTCAAAATTGGGTCTCTAGCAGGGCTCCATATATGACACCATCAAATCTGAACTGTGGTCATTCTAATTAGTTGGAAACAAGTGCATGACAAAGGTAGGTTAAAGACCTGGACTCTGTTCCTCTGTTTAATGGCTGTGAGGTACCAAGCTACTCTTTATCAGGTCTTTGGCAAGCCCTGGTCTTTCTCATATTTTGTCAAGTTTATGTCAGGGTGGCTGCGTCTGCCATGTGTCTTCTTGACTGAATCCTATCACATCACTAGATTTTGCACAAATACTTAGAAATTTACTTTTTACAGTGGAACAGATAAAAACTGCTTCATGCATATACTGATTTACATTTCCACTTTCAAAATATGTAGGTCAATTTCCAAACCTGATTAGATAAAGTTACATATTCACCAACTGTTTTCTAGATCACTGGAAGACCTGCTATTATTGTTCTAAAATATTACCAGCTCCTTTCATATAAAATCATCTACTGCTGTCAGATACAATTTCACAAAATATGTAGCAGTCCTCAAATATTACTAGTAATTGTATTTTAATTAACAATTAAAACCACTCATGCACATCCATTATGCTTCAATTTAATTTCTAATTACTATTTTATTGTTTGCTGGCAATTCTTAGTCTTAGCATTAGAAAATAATATGGACTTACTCTTGGAAGGACCATGGTCAGTTATGTCAAAGAATTGAAGCAGGTTAAGTCTACAAAACAGACTATTTAACATAAGAACCTGTCATGTTTCAAAGCACTCCAATGACATTTTAAGGTACCACAGCTTCACTGTGAATTTAGACTGTGCCACATGTCTGTATGTCCTCCAGTAAAGACAGTTAGCATTCTGCCCAATATAATGTATCATTTTTGAAAAGGAATTACATTATTGCTCTAGAAGTTGACAAGCAAAAATATAACATCCACATCTCTAGAATAAATGGTATAAAACCAAAAAGCATATTGTTATACAGTAGATGCAGCTGCCATTCATAAGCAACTATATCAGGCATGTGATGGGAGCTTTCGGAGAGTATAAGGAAGGAGTACAGAGTGTAGCCATGCAGTTTAATAAGTATAATACTGTCACTACTAAAAACAATTGACAGGTTTTATTTATTAACATAAACTAGAGTCCCAGATTTCCCAAGCTCTATTTGAACCTGTGTTGTCTGTTTTGTGGCTTGTTTTAGCTTACTTAGTTGTAACACTGAATGACCAGGTAGATAAAACATAATTTCTCTAATTCTTACTTAGCTTTCTATAATTGGATGTCCTAACACCTCTTGTTAATAATTTTGATATAAATGCAAAAAAATGGGTAGTTTGTAGGCTGTGCAGGAAGACCTAATTATAACCCTAGAATAATGATACTGAGTAAAGGACCACAGACATGGGATAATAGCAGAGGCTTCAAACATTGGGGCATAGAATGATATAGGAAGTCCCAGGACTATCAACAACTCAACAGTGCTCAGTTAATGGTAGTAACATAAACTTAGGAATTGGATGAAAACTGATTCCATTTGTTATGAAAAAAAAAAAAGGACAAATGTAAAGCATCTAATATTTCAAGCATGCACCATATATAGGGAAGACGTAAACCACAGTTGTAGACTGATGAAGAAAGGGCAAAGTGTAAAGATATTTAGAAAAGACACAGAAAGGAAGCCAAGTAAACTCAGCCTGAAAAGCCAACCCAACGAACCAAAAAGACCCACAACATCAACATTGTGCTTCTGTTGGCAAAGAAAATCTAGAAATCCCAATACTCCTCTTAAGGAAGAAGTCAGGATGATGTCAACCTGATATTCCCTACTTCCAATTGGCAGGCAGGTGTTCAGCCATCTCACAGAAAGCAGAACTCCATCACATGTTCTTCTTTCATATTGCTGAACTCATCTATCCTATATTTTGTTTTCTCTGGCAGATATATTTCATAATTGATTTTTGATATATACATTTGTATTGTTGCTTATAGATTAAAAAAACTATCATATCAGTTTTATGCTGGTATTTGGCTGTCCAGATTATTGCTTTATGCATTTAAAATATCACATATAACTGTTCAATAATGTTTATGTACTTTCTTCTCTATGTTTAAAGTCATTATACTCTGTGAGGATATCTGCACAAGTCAAAATTGAATGCCTGTTGATTTCAAAAATTAAAGTGCACAGTAAATTATATCTTCAAAGATGTTTGATTTTTATGTGTGCATACATAAACTGAACTTCAGTAATTTTTAGATAAATGTCTGAAAATGTAACATTTCAAAGTACTTTTCAACATTAAGCACCTTCAATCAAAATTGTACAATATAACCAGGTTGATACTTTAACTGTTGTCTCCCCATTCAGAATGTATGAGGGTTTGTTTTTGTAACCTATTTTAATGCTTTATTCTTCTTTGGGAACAAAGTTGTAAAAATGTTAAATGGCAATTATTACTATATTGCTTTTCAAAGTCCATCCATTACTGTGATTATTTATAAGGTAAAAATTATGGCTTACTGCAGTCTAAAAAGGATAACAAGGGAATGTAATTTTTTGTGAGAATTATGAAACCAATCCTAGTGAAACAACTTAGAAAACAGCAAAACCATGATAAACAGTTTTCCAGCTAGTGTGATGGAAATATTGTTTAAAACTAAAAACTCTATTCTGTAAAATTACATACAGTGTCTAACTCAGGAAACTCATTATCATAATGGATGGACCTAACATCATCCACAGGGCACAGATGAGCCCCTTAGCCAAGATAATGCTGCCTTGGGGAAAAGATAGTTAAGAAAGGGTAAAAAAGCTGCACAGGCAATGAGGGGTGAGAAAAGTAAGAGTATGCTTGGCACACTAGTGCTGGTAGCCAAGGAAATCCAGAATACAACTCACAGTGATGTCATTGGTGTAACAATTAGATCTAAAGTGTAAGCATTCCATGTCTTTGGATCATGAACTTCAGGTACCATGTGAGACAAAGTTTGTTAGGAGAGTTCTATTAACATTTTGTGCAATACATGAAAAAACTCCTATCTACTATAAAACTCAGTGAGACTGGAAATTTGGAAAGGAGTCCCAAACGTATGAAAACTTCTGTTTGCGAATTCTATTTTATTTTTGAGATAACAGTGGAAAAACAAAAAACAAACAAACAAACAGAAAGTAAGCAGATAAGTAAACTATTGGTTTAAGGACAGCTTATGCAGTTCCTAATCAGGACTTTTTCTGCATCCTGCATGACCTACATTGCACATTTGAAGCAGAATTAGCTGTCCTTCATTCTGAAGTCCATTAGTATCATCAATATTAATTTATCACCAAATTAATCTTTCTAGTTAAAGTAATCAAACAGGTCCTGTGTTCTCTGTAATAAGAAAAACATCAGAAGCCACTCCAGATTGCATGCACTCTGGCTTTTTCTGGGATCTTTACTGCTAAGGATACAGAAAAGGTTATTTGTTTGATATTTTCTGAATTTGAAAATGATCATTCCTTCATGAGTTTGTAAATTTCTACCAGTCTCAGAAAACAATACATTTCCATCTTGAAAGTGAGAACTCTTCGCCTTCCAGTGGTCTCTAACAATTCCCTCATAAAAACAGAGTATGACAACAGTGTTGAACACCGTTTAGATATTTCTTGGTCTCAACCTTTTAGCAGACATTTCTGGAACACTAAAAGATGAGCTACTTACACATCTAGAGGAAGATGACTCATCTAGGGAAGATAATAGGGGATGAGCGGGGATAGAATATTCTACATGTACCGCCTATTATCTAAAGACAGGGAGGATAACTACCAGGTGAAGCCCAAATAATAACTGAACATTTGAAATGAAAACTGTCAATAACATACCTTTTATATCCAGTTTCATTAACAAATCTGGACAAAGCTACCTGAACAATGTCTACTAAGTGTTAAGAGATTTTGGCCAATTTAAGAATCATATCATGTTTCTTAATGACAATTTAACAGTCAGATTGTATTACAGAGAGGTTGGGGTGTTTTGTTTTGGTTTTTTTTGGGCGGGGGGGTTTAAGCAACGTGTTCCTTATTTTATATTTCCTTTCAGTGCATGTTTGGATATCTAGTGTTTTAAACAAAAATATAATTAGAATATGAATTTTAAATATAATGTGTAAATATTTGTGAACTGCCTACATTACCTTGAAATCTGTAGATGTATTTCTCATTGAAGATATTTTTATCAACTTCAAACTTTGCTTGGCACACTCTGGATTAAAAGTTTCAATAGTGTGATGGAAATATTGTTTAAAACTAAAAACTCTATTTAAAAAATCTAGTCAAACAAGTTTGACTGGATTAAAAGTTTCAATAGTGCCTGGTGTAAATTTGACAAAAATGACCCTGACAAGTACATGACTCTTTTGCTTATATTAAGTTCTAATTTTTCACTTTTCTTTTTAATCCCCTGGAAAGATTCCTATGTCTGATTATAATTTCTACCAATGAGACACGACAAAGGCAAAAATGTCTCTACTTGTAAATACTGGTGCTTAATTAACATACAAAGTTTTTGCAAAGTACTTTGCATAAGTGTGAAGAAATAAATATTGAATACTGCATAAGCTAATGTGCATTTCTCTAACAATAACAATTTCTTTGTAACACTCTTTTAGCTTTAAGAATTGTGGACATTCATTGGGTAATGATAGTATTTTATGTATCTGGGCAATCAAAACTTGGCAGCAGTGTTAAATTCTGATAATAGATCTGTTCAGCAAAAAATCAATAATCAATAAAATATTCATAATAATTAAAATGTAAATAAAATGCAAAGTATTTAATATTTAAACATATCAATTTTAATATGATTCATTAATCATTGAAAGATATTATGCAATACTTCTTTTTTGAAAAATATTTCATGACATCTCAGAGAACTTTTTAGTAACATGAAGAATTCATCAGTGTGTCCCAGTGCTTGTTAAAAATAATACAGATGAAGGAAAACCATATAATTATCTTTGAATGTTGGTTACCTATGATGAGTGTTAGAGAGGAATATACATGATAAAATGGAGGAGCAGAGATGGCATAATGTAACAGGAAAACAAACAAACAAATTAATAAAAGCTAATTTGGAAAAGTTTATTCCTAAATCCAGAAGGTTTGTAATTTATTCAACACCAGAGACATGGAAGTTTTTTTGGTTTTTTTTTTTTTTCAATTTCTTTACAGTAATTCCATGTATTGTCTTTATTTATATAGATATATTGCCTTTTCTTGTGTATTGACATATTTGCATTTCATTATATATTATACCTAATATTTCATTTTCAGTATAGATGCATCACTTATTTTTATAATGTTCTTAAATATTCTGTACAGCAGTCATATTTATCAGCAGAAGTGTTTATCAAAAATATAATTTTAAGAAAATGCTGTGGAATATATATCTAGAAAGATACTTGATTTGTTAAATCAAACATATGCAGTATTCAACTTTGATATATGTAATAAGGAAATAAGGTGCAATTAAGAGTGGAGGGTTAAGAGGATTAATTTTATCTATATGTAGGTATATAGAAATTACACTGGTAGTACACACCAGTTATTCAATTACCTGCAGAACCATCTGCAGGAAGTGATTTAACCCTCCTGTCTTTGTCATTTATGTTCAGAGTAAATGTTTCCTTTTTTAAGATGTCTCTATCCATTGAATGAAGAGGACATTTGGATAAACCATTTAGATTATGTGCCTAAATTTTAGACAGCGTCTTGGTAGATGAATATCACTTTTCTCATCTAATAAATATTAAGCATTCTCAATTACTATGTATTCATGAACTAATGTTTGATACTGTCAGATGCTTTGAAATGTAAGCATGATGACAGGGAAGTCTGTAAGGGTGTGAAATTTCAGTTCTTGCCATAATGCTTGTCAGCATCACAAAACTTACAGTGTAAAAATAAGGACAAACCAATTGAACTGTATTTTGCTGTATAGTTCTGACTTTTATAAAAGATTTTTTTTTATTTTGTATACAAGGTTTTGTTCATTCAAAATACTGTATAAATTTATATTTATATATTTCAAATTAACATCTGTTTAAACAACTTCTAATAGACATAAATTATTATGCCATAACTTGAAAACATACATATACAAGGTTTTTATGAAGTATGTGATCTGGGCAGTAGATTAAAGCTGGTTTTGTAAGACTTAAATTATAAATTAACAAAATTTAGCTTGGTAAGAGTCTATGGGTAAGAAAAACAAAACAAAAAGCCAGCACCATGAGCTCCAGATCAACATAGTCTGAAACACTGATGGAAAGTCACAAGTTGTGATGAGTTGATCCTGATGAAGAGCTAAACAAATACCCATCCTCTCACTCCAATCTCTCTCTGGACAGGGAGGAAATAGAAGGAAAGACAGAAGACTTGTGGATTGATATTATGACAAAAAGGGAAATCAAAAACTGCATGTGCAAATTAAAACACGGAATTCCTTCACAATGTCCCATTGGCAAGTAGAGGTTTAGACACTGCCTGGAAAGCACAACCTCAACACTTGCAATGGTTACTTGGGAAGACAAACATCATAACCATGAACATCCTGCCTTCCTCCTTTCACAGAGCTTTTATTGCTGAGAACGTTATATGATATGGAGTATCACTTTGGTCTGTTAGAGTCAGATGTCTCAGCTCTGTCTGGCTCAACTTCTCCCCATTTGTCCCCAGCCCAGTCACTGAGAAAGGAGCAAGGGGAAAGAAAAGCTTGTATGCTGTGCATGACTTTTTAGCAATAGATGAAACATTGATGTGCTATCAATACTGGTTTAGACACAAATGCAAAACACAGAACCAGAAGGGGTGCTATTGAAGAAAGTTAATTCCATGCTGGCCAGATCCAATATACAAGACAACGGACAAAATGCAAGATCTACATACTGCATTCAGAAAGGACTGAAAACCTGAATTTCAAAAGAAAAAAATGAGAATTTAAAGGTGCTTCTCTGTGTTATTTTATTTTAATCTATATTTTTCCTTTAAATAGATGGGGTTTGTTCTGTAAAAATGCATCTTTTCCTTATAAAGACAGCTTGTTAATTTGTTATAAATTACATTGCTTGAAGAGGAAGAGGAGAACTGAGCACTGACAAGGTATATTTGAAATGAGAACCATAAATAGTAGAGGGAGAAATGCCACTCAGGTCACAGAATCACACTGAAAACACTAGAGTAATTCTGCTACAAAGTAAGAACAAAAACTGCATGGGATCTGAAAAACATTCATGGCCTTGCAAAGTCAGACTTGTGGTTAATATGGGCCATATTTGTATTTTTTTCTGGAAAGAGTAAGTTTCACAAAATTTAAAAATAAATAAATAATTTTTAAAAAGAAAAAAAAAAAAAAAGAAACAGTACTTAAATAAACAGTTAATACTGATCATTGCTGCTAATTCTGCTTATGCAGAAATGTTTTCCAAAAATTAGATTTTCTTTTTCAAATAATCCTTTTAAAAGAGCAAGTAAACCAGAATCACAGTTGATATCAATGTAGTTAACCTTACTGAACGAAGAAATTTAAGCTAATTATTACCTGATTTTTTCCATTTTGATCTGGATTCTGATTAGGAAAGATTTGTGATTCAAAAAATAAAACTTTTTTTAATGCAAATAATATGACAATAGCTACACAACTTAAATGTTGAGGCTTATTCTCAGACCAGGACAATTTAAGTAATTAATTTTATCCTTGCTCCTAGATTGAATGGGTTAAAAATTAAAATGACCAAAAGAAAGGTTTCTATTAGTGAGATGTTTCATTTACTTGGCAAAAAGAAGACATGTTTTATCATTGCTAAGTACTGCTTTCATTGCACATTTGAAAAAACCCCACAAACCTGACATTAGAAACATACAATTAGAAACATAAAATTAGAAACATACATTAATTAACAGTATATTCTGAACATTTCTATAACCAGAAAAGGTGGTTGCTTATGTCTTAATTCTCATGCTGCCCTACTGGGATAGAAGTCTGGGAAGAAAGGGAAGCTAGTGTTGCATCTCCAAATATATTATAAAAAATAACTTACTTTCTCCTCTCTTGAAACAGCAGTATCACATTCAAACACATACAATATTTTTCTCCCTTTTTAATTTGAATGTGTACTTCAACAATGAAAAAAAAAAATGTTATAGTCTGCCAAGACCTGAAGTAGCATTGTTTTCTGACATTTGTAACTAGATGATCAAATAATTTAATTAAAGTATTCTGGGAAAGGAGTTAAACAATTGGCTCCAAACTCATCTCCGTAGCATTATTTCAGCAAATGTAATTTGCTCTTGATTATCTCATTCCATTTCCTTCTATTGGTGTTTGGACACAAAATCTTATTTCCTTTTTATTTATGTGCTTATTTTCTTTTCCTCTCCTACAACTTTAGCATCAACACAGTGAACTCATATGCGAGGAAACCACACAGGTCTTCAGGGCAGTGAAAAATGATTTGACATACAGAATAATCACAACTTGGAAGATGATATATTCATTACTTTCTGTCACTTGATGGTTCTTCTGCTGGCAGGAAGAAATGACCCTCAATTATGGAGATCTATGAGAATTTTACCTTTCAGTAAAATAACTGTTTCCAGAATTGTCCCATTCTATAGCCCTGCTACCTTATGAAGCACCAGGAAACATAGTAGCAGGAATAATATAAATAGTAGCTTGATAAAAGAATGGAATATGTGAAATGGAAGGTGTGAAAAGCCTAAGTAAAAACTGGCAGCCTTTTGTCCCTTTAAATCAGAAAATTGTATGCTTGCTCCCATGATACTAGTTACAGTTAGCCAGCAGCCTGACAAGTGTTTATAGTGGAGCTTTTGACAACATATTAACATAGATTTTCATTAAAACATTTTATCTCTATTAGCATCACTTTTCAGATATAAACAGTTTATAAAATACAGTTCAATATGTAGTGAGAGGACACTAAACATAAGAAAGTAATGTAAAAGTTATTTTATTTTAAAGTAAAGATTAGTTCCAGAAACCTAAGGAATAAAAAGGATAATTTTTCAGTTTTACAAATACTGATCATTATGTTTGCTTCCTAACTCGAATACATCTATGCCTCATCCAAAAATCCTCATAGGATACTGAAATCATATGAATTTAATCCAATGATCTCACTCATTTGTAAGCCAATTAATGCAGTGTATCAAATATATTTGCTCACTAGTGTTGTAACATATCCTGTAATCTTTAATTATCAGATTTGCCAATCTTTTTCTGAAATGTAAAACATACAATAATCACTCATATCTAATGAGGGTAATTCATAAGGCTATGCATGAGAAAACACTGAAAAACCTAACATATTAATTGCTCATACTTTAAAGGATATCTTGCATAAGAAATCATAAAAATATTTAAATTAAATTACTGAAAATTTTGTGACTAATCTGAAAGATAGCAAAATATAGTAACATTGTTCTTTCAGACAAAGATGTTTTTAAGGAACTTTGGAATCCACTTTAAATTTTGCACCTGTGGATAAATAGTAATAGGTACAGCTTTAGCTGTAATGGTTGGCTGTAACCCATATCTATCTAGACCATTCTAACACTAACTGATTTTTATGGGATTTAGATAAGAAATTTTCTAACTTTCCCATCTGTAATACGTGTCTAACAGTATAGCAGTGCAAACTTAATGAATTCTTTTTTAATTTTTGCAATGGCATAAAAATAATAGGATACACTATTTAAAAATGTAAACCTATGTCCCTAAAACTCTTCCTCAAATTCTGGTCCTATTTGTAGTTCTCAAATTATTATGGAGTTACAAAAATAATAATGTCTATCATTGGGAGAGAAGGGCAAAAAAAAATACTGCATAAAAGAGAGTCTATTTTAGTGATTCAGAAAAGAATCCTGAAACCTGCTGGTAATCAGAAACATCCAAAACAACACTAAGGACATCCTGAAAATTTAAAAGCTAAATCTCAGTATGAGATTATAGATCTGACAAAGGGCTAAATAAGATGAAAAGCAAAGCAAGAAGTAACCAGTTTAGAATCCAGGCAATACAGGCATGAATTGTCCTAAATGTCAATCTTCCATTTAAGCCTGACCAGTATAACCTGAATTCTGCATAAAGTAAGTGGAAGAAATTGGGGATATCTGAATAACTGTAGAGTCTAAGTCTAGATGTCCCTCTTTAATCTGATCTCAAAAAAAAATTAGACGATAGAGGGAAAATCATTAACCAACTGAAATTTAACATACTGGAAATTTTTAGATGAAAAAGAGTACCTAAGTCCATTAATTTATTTGTTCATTCAGAGTTAGGAAGTCTTGGAAAGCAGGCAAAGAGTGACAACTTTCACATTTTTTAATGATTAACATCCCAAGTTAGTCACACTGTCACACTTGAAGAAAAAGCATTGGACCTCTCAGACTGAGGTAGCCACTTAATAAGCATCTGCTACAGCAGTGTGATAATGCTGAGTAACCAGTATCCTTTAGAGGTCAAGACTATTTCCACTCAACAGGCTAGATTTTGTTTCCTCTTCTAAAAGTTTAAGGTGTGTTAACCATAGCAGATCATGATTCGTTTGTCAAACAGCAAAGTCATCAAAGAACACAAACACCTGACAAAATGGGAATTTGAAGTAGAATAACAAATAAGAAATGTAACCAGTGTGATGGTTTGAATGAATAATTCTAGCTTGTACCTTTATAGCCTGGAAATGCTACATGAAGCTTTCAGTTATTATGGTTCTGCCTCTCATGCCACTATTTGTAGAATAAATATTACTGGGAAGGTAGAGGGTGGGAGACAGAGGAGAGAATGGAACTCAAAACAATCAAACAAAGAATGGAACTCAAAACAATCAAACAAACAAATAAACAAAAGCTAAAAAGAAAGCCCCAGACAAAAAAAAAAAAAAAAACAACCCCACAACCAAAAAAAAAAAAAACAAAAACAAAAAACACACCACCACCACAAACCCTTATTTTTTTTAATTAGGATAAATTAACATTGTAACTTGAATGAAAATGTCTTTTTATTACTTTAATAAGGCATCTCAAGAATAGATAGTATACATCTATATATTGTTGTGTTTATAATATTTACACTCTCTATGCATTCTATGAAAAGCTGCTACTAGTAAAGAAATGTATACATAAATTTATACATAGACAAATAGTTTTTCACAAGAATTTGAATCATGCTGATACTCACATGATCTGTCAACAAGGCCAAGTTTTTGGATCCACCTCAAAGATCTCTGGTTCTTCAATATTAACAAAAGAACTGATGAAAATTGCAAACCATCTCACAAGCATACACCTGCTTCAGTTCTTTTCATTCTGACCCTCTTCCACGCCTTTTGCTTCTGACCACATTTTTCCTTCTCAGATTATCCCTTAGAAGTCTCATGTCTATTTTCTGATTTATCATACCTAGTCAGAGATCCCAATTGCTATTTCCTTTCAACAGGTGTGTTGCAGATTACTTGCTAAACTAGCACAATCTGATTTCTATTTCCCAACTCTATTTGCATTAAACCTTTTTCAAGTCATTCTTCCAAAACATGATTATTGCCCGCTTGCCTTCTGCTTATCCCTTCCTGATCCCCTGTAAGTTGCCCCTTTTGACTTCTGGTTTCTAGTCCATTCTTCAGTCTGATTATAAAGGCATTGTGGCCTGAATGTGAGCAATACATAATTCTGTAGAGAATTTGTCAGTTCACTGGAAATATTTACATATGGAAAAAAATAACCTTAAAAAAAAAAAAAAAAAAAAAAAATGACACTACCTTTTGGTTTTCTCATCATGGGAATATGGAATCATAGAATCACCAAGGTTGGAAAAGACCACTAAGATTATCAGTTCCAACTGTCAACCCAACATTATTGTGACCACTAAGCCATGTCCTGAAGTATTACATCTACATGGTTTTTGAAGAACTACAGGGATGGTGACTCCACCAGCTCTCTGGGCAGTCTGTTCCAATGCCTCAACCCTCATTCACTATAGAATTTTTTCCTAATATCCAATCTAAACCGCCTCTGGTGCAACTTAAACCCATTTCCTCTTGACCTATATGTAGTAATGTAATAAATTATATGTAATAAAACCCATTTGATCAACTAGATTGATCAACTAGGCTTGTTCAGTCGAAATCACACAATCTTCTATGAACATTAGCTTAATTCTTATAGGCAGATTCTTATCACAAAACATGATTAGGTTTTTATAAAGCACTTGCAAATATAAAGATTTAGATACAAATGGTAGTAGGGATGAAAATCATGCTTTTAGCTAGCTAGCTAACAGTTGTTGACCTATCTAGTTCCTATCTATAAATAAAATATGATTGACACTTGATAATTGAATTCTTCATAACTAAATTGATTGCCAACAACTTATTTCTCTTATTAGATATACATGAACACCATCTGGCTTTCAGAGTTTTTTGATTCCTGACAGTAAAAACTATATTTTGATTGGTTTTCTGAGTGTTAAAGATGAGTACAGTTTTAAATATCCCTTTAATTTCACAGGTATGTAAAAAAAATAAGCATCTCCAGATAGATAGAGTGCTCTTATCAGAAATAAGCAACAAAATAGCTTCCACAATGTTGCATGAATATCTGACATATCTTTCAAATGATCACAGAATCACAGAATTACTGAGGCTGCAATGGACCTCTAAGATCATCAAGTCCAGCCTATGACCCAACACCATGACATCAGCTAGACCATGTCACTAAGCACCACATCCAATCTTTTCTTAAAAACCTCCAGGCATGGTGACTCCACCACCTCCCTGGGCAGTCCATTCCAGTGTTCTATCACCCTTTCTGTGAGGAAGTGATTCCTAATATCCAACCTAAACCTCCCCTGGTGCAGCCTCAGGCCATGCCCTCTCGTCCTGTCACTAGTTACCTGGGAGAAGAGCAATAAGGTCCCCCCTGGGTCTCCTCTTCTCCAAGCTGAACAACCCAAGCTCCCTCAGCCTCTCCTCGTAAGACTTTCCCTCCACTCCCTTCACCAGCCTCGTCGCTCTCTTCTGGACCCGCTCCAGAACCTTGCTATTATTCTTAAAGTGAGGGGCCCAGAACTGCACACAGTACTCAATGACACTAGTGTCAAGTACAGAGGGAGAATTACATCCCTAGACCTGCTGGCCACACTATTCCTGATAAAAGCCAAGATGCCATTGGCCTTCTGTGACACCTGGGCACACGGCTGACTCATGTTCAGCCATTAATCAATCAGTACTCCCATGTCCCTTTCTGCCAGGCTGCTCTCCATCCACTCACCCACCAGTCTGTAGCACTGCAGGGGGTTACTGTGGCCAAAGTGTAGGACCCTACACTTGGTCTTGTTAAACCTCCTATTATTGGCCTCAGCCCATCGACTCAGCCTGTCCACATCCCTCTGTAGCATCTCCCAACACTCCCCCCAATTTAGTGTCATCCGCAAATTTACTAACGGTAGACTTGATTCCCTTATCCGGGTCATCAATAAAGATGTTGAATAGAACTGGAACCAGTACTGATCCCTGGGGGACACCAATGGTCACTGGACACCAACTGGATACAGCACCATTCATAACCACACTCTGTGGCCAGTCATCCAGACAGTTTTTAACCCAGCAAAGGGTGCACCTGTCCAAGCCATGGGCTACCAGCTTTTCCAGGAGGATGCTGTGGGAGAATTTGTCATAGGCTTTGCTGAAGTCTAGGTAGACCACATCAACAGCCTTCCCCTCGTCTACCAGATGGGTCACCCAGTCACAGAATGAAATCAAATTGGTTAGGCAGGACCTTCCTTTCCTAAATTCATGCTGGCTGGGCCTGAGCCCTTGGTTGTCTTGTACATGCTGATTGATGGCACTCAGGATGATCTTGCCACACATCGAGGTCAGGCTGACAGGCCTATAGTTTTCTGGACCCTCCTTCCGGCCCTTCTTATGGATGGGCATCACATTGGCCAACCTCCAGTCATCTGAGACCTCCCTGGTTAGCCAGGACCAGTGATAAATGATGGAGACCAGCTTAGTCAACTCTTGTGCCATCTCCCTAAGCACCCTAGAATGAATCCTATCTGTACCTATAGACTTGTTAGGATCTAAGTGGCACAGCAGGTCACTAACTACTTCCTCTTGGATTGCTGGAGGGATATTCTGTCCCCATCCACGCCTACCAACTCAGGAGCCCAGTTGCCCTGAGGACAGTCAATCTTTTTGTTAAAGACTGAGGCAAAGAAGGTGTTAAGCACTCAGCCTTTTCCTTGTCTTTCATTACTATGTTCCCCACTTCATCCAGTAAGGAATGGAGATTTTCCCTGGCCTTTCTTTTGTTATTAATGTATTTATAAAAACACTTTATTATCCTTGACAGAATTGGCCAGATTAAGTACTAACTGAGCTTTTGCATCTCTAATTCTCTTTCTACATGTATATCCCTAAATGCTTCATGGTTCACCTGCCCTTCTTCCAAAGTTGATACACTCTTCTTTTTTTTTTCCTGAGTTCTTGCAAAAGCTCCTTACTCAACCAGGCTGGTCTTCTACCCTGCCAGCTCATTTTTTCAGCATGTAGGAACAGCCTGCTCCTGTGCCTTCATAATTTCATTCTTCAAGTAAGCCCAGCCTTCTTGGGCCCCTTTGCTTTTGAGGGCTGCTTCCCAAGGGACTCTCCAAACCAGCGTCCTGAGTAGACCAAAGTCACCCCTCTGTCAGTCCAAGGCAGAGGTTTTACTGACAGCCCTCCTAACTTCACCTATTAAAAATTCTATCACATCATGGTCACTGTGCCCCAGACTACCTCCATTACATCTTCCACCAGCCCTTCCCTGTTTGTAAAGAGTGGGCCTAGTGCATTACTACCCAGGGTAGGCTAGCTACCATGGAGGTAAACTACTATTCTTTTTTTCTTAATAGAAGAGGTTGTCATACAAGTAGGCTGTCTTGTCTGGGACTCTCCTCCAACCCAGATGGACTGTCATCTGTGTCATCATTAGCTTGCCCCTCTACCTTCAGAACCTCATACTTATTCTGTAATTGTATCTGGGGGGCGGGTGTAGGAAGGGAAGGGGGGAGTGTCTGTGACCCCAAGCAGGAGCCTGCTTCCACCTTCCCTCATCTTTCTTGCTATTGTTAGCCTGGTGGGTGGAGGGCAGAGGGTTCATTTTTATTTCTTCTCTGGTGTACCTGCCTCTGCGATGGTAGAGTACATCTCCACCAATCTATCTCCTCCTCAGATTTTCCAATACTTCTTAACCTCTCAGTGTCATCCTGTAGCTTAACCACCACGAAAAGTAGGTCATAACTTGGTCACACCTCACACACCTGCTATTAATGCTGTCATCCAGTACTGGAGATAGGCTGTGGCATTCTCAGCTGCCAAGGACCTGGACAGCCACATGCCTCCGTGGCAGGGTTGTCTGGGTTGCTGCATCCTTTTTATCACTTTTGCCTGAGTGGAACCATCTCTAATCTGTTTGCCCGTGGCTGCTGCACTCCGCACAGACTCCACGTGCACCACCCTCCCGTGCGCCCTGCTGGCCGCAAGCCAACAACCGAGAATGCAGCTGTCTTGCTATTCGGGGTCTGAGCTCTGCTTCCGTTTCCTCCGTGTTTAAATCTCCTGCGGTTTCTCCGGGAAGGCTCCCAGGCACGTCAAGCTCTCGGTCACTCCCGTGAGGGATGCCGAGTCCTGACAGGTTTCACCTTCTTTCTTTGGGCTTCCCCGGTGTGACATTCAGGATGTGTAGTGCTTGTCTCGAACAATCCAAGAGATAAGTGATGTACTTAGGCACTCCGGATGTCTGTTGTCTGTCTTGAGACATCTAAGAGTTAAAGAAGATTTGTGGACGGACTAAAGAGATGTCTCAGCAACCCACC
>JANIJG010007565.1:4386-53586 GCA_024611175.1 Megaceryle torquata
CCCCGCCCCGTAAAATGTTTACGTTGTTCCCTGGTGGTAGGTCGCGAATTCACCTCCCCCCCAAAGATTGATTGTTAGAGGCACAAGCTCACTTTTCTGGTTTTTTTCCCCCCCCCCCCCCCCCCCAAATTAATTTAGCATATTTTTTCCTATCTTCTATTCATTTTCTTCTTCCATCCCAGATATCAGTAAGGTCACCCACCTGTTCGCATACAGGCTACATTTAGTATCCACCATTCAGGAACACGAGGCAGAACTGCTATAACTCTGTCTCCTCTCTGCAAACCACATGCCTCAGAAAGTATATTAGCTGCTTTCCTAGACAGAAATCCCAAGTCTTCAAAGCTCCACTTCACCTCCTCTCCTTCCTCATTTACCCACCAAAAAGCTGGATTTACTGATCGTTTTCCGTCCTAGAACACAACACAAGATATTTTAATAAGAAGATAAACCTTAAAAGGTTTGATTTAAATTAAAAGTAGCTCTGGACTAAGCAAATCATCGCTAGCATCTAGTCTCTTAAAGTAATAACTAAATTTTTGACAAGAAAATAAAGTAGTGCATTCTATTCTGCAGCTAATACTATACTGTATCCGTCAGGAAAATTGATTTGTATCATCCAAGATTTGTTCCAATATCTGTGAAGTAAAAGAAAAATACTACCTTTTCTAGTCGAGACCACTCATCTAAAACATCACTTGCAAAGTTGAAATATTCTGGCAATTCCTTTTTACACTGGTTTATAGAGTCATAATATGAAATAATCTGAGACGTAGGAAGCCGGTTGCATCCATGGAATAATCTGTCAGGTGACCTGAGAATCCACGAACACTGAGGAATCCATGATTTAATAAATATTCTCATGATAAATGATGTTTTATCAGACAGTGGGGAAAAAATCAGATGCAGACTTACAGGAATCAGTCATCTGAAATGAAAGACAATACATTTAAAGACAGCAAGATATTGGACACTGGCTAATTTGCAATGTTGGATAAATTAATGCAAACCAGCTTGAACAAACAGGTTGTTTCCTCATTTTTCCCTATTATTTAATATGATTCTTAAAATAAGTCCTCCTCCTATTCTGGCAAAAAGATTATGCACTGTTTTAGCATTATAATCTTTGTCCTCTACTTTGTCAGTTGATGAAGGAATCTTGTATCTCATCTCGTCTCTAAACTGTCACTTGGCAGTCCTTTTCTAAATTATCTATCTATTGATTCCTGTAAATTTAATATTTTATTTTGCCTGCTTACAGAAATAAAATGCCACTAGTTAGAAAGCGTTTTGAGGATACTTTATTTATCACCTTGGTTTACAACAGTCTCTGTAATTATGCTATGTCTTAAAGATAAACTACACGACAATTCACACTAAACTTACGCAACAATAAAACTGATGAATCTCTGATTTACTTTCTTGTGAGTTCTGTTTTCATTGAAGGCATGGAATAAAGATAAAATAAATAAGCAAACAAAGGTGAAATGCCAAAGACTTCCATTTGCTTTGTACTTGAGTGGATGCCTGCAACTTTGTAAAAGATACAAGTTGTAAAACAAACTTGCAAAGAGAATTCCAACACAGTTTCTCCAAGTCTTTCCTACACAACATACAGGTACATGTAGAAGAGCCAGAAGGGATGATACTGCAGCTATTTCAAGCCCACTCTCAGAAGTCAAGAAAACTGGATCTTTACTCAGATGCAGAATCTTCTGATAGGCTTGTTTTGAGTGTAAGCAAGTCCTAAAGAATCTACCCACCACATTAAACCTAAAGGAATCTTTCCCTCAATTTAACATGGAGCCAGCTTTGCTTTTGAACTTCTGTGCCATAATATTCTCCTTGTTTAACAGCCAACAGAGCCTGGTATGAAGAGAAAAAGCCCACAAAGTCAAAACAGGAGACTCTTATCTTTCTGCCTTTTTATTTTTCCCCTTTAGTACCTGATTGTGTATCTGTATTTATGCGCGATCTTATCTTGCAAGCAGCCTGAATACATAGCTCCCTCTGATTTCATTAGTTGCCCCGTATGAGTGCTAACAGAAGACATCTCAAGGTGCATTACAAGCCAGTCTATAAGACTGCTAGGAAAGAGTTCACTTTAAATCCAGCCCCACTCACACCAGGCATGAAAACAACCTAAATGAAAGCAATATGCCACCCAAGATCCTTCAGTCCCAAGAAAATGGAGGCTACCACATCTACCACCATTACAAACCTTCCTTTTAGCAGTACCCTCCTGATACCAGAGTTTTCATCCTTTAGTCTAAGGGCATGAAGGAATGAAGCAGCACTTACTGTTCCTTAAAAGGAAGGGTAATTCTTGGAGGCAATTTCTTCAGCTATCAGTTTGGTTCTATTAAGCCGGACCCACTTTTCCACCAGTCAGCTCTCTCTCCATGTGTGCCAACACATGTGCTGTCCCCTCCACAGAGGCTACAGCTTTGGGTGTACAGTTCACAAATTTTAGTACAGTTTAAGGGTCAAAGATGTTCTGCTACAGTTACAGACTGGCAGCTATTTACAGAAATAACTATTTCTTAGTAGATGGTGCCTCCATTTTTTAAGATGTCCTGGAAAGACTAGCTAAAGAGGTCTCTCAGTTCACAGACACAGCTGATGGCTCTCCTAAGGATGTAATAGTACTTTTGATCACTCCAGATTACTGCACATATATTAGCTGCATGAAATTGTGCTACCACTGAAAACTAATGACAAAATCTTATAGTTTAACTCCCAAAGTAGGATCTTACTTAATCTACACCTTCATGCTTAGGTAGAGATAGGAGCCTCACAGACAAGAAACACAGACATTAAAACTACAAACACAAAGCAATCAGAGTTCCGCCCCCCCAACTTCAGCATGTTCTGAATCAGACCCATAATAAGGAACACAACAGACAACGAACCAAATATAAAGCAAAGGAGCAGCCCTCAAATACTGTTGCAGGTACCTGACTTTTTTGCCTGCAGCTCTGCACTGGGTAATGGGTGACAAGAGCAGGCTGTCTAATTACTGAAGTTCACTATGAATCGACCGGTGATTCTGCAGGCAAGTGTTTCCTCCTGTGCTCTCTCACCCTCTCCCCAGGGTTATGGTTATTTTCAGAAGCAGTAAACCTATCTTCCCCACAAATACTTTTTTCCTAACATTGCTAAAGATGGGGAAGGAATTAACTAATCTTCCTGTGGAAAGGTGCAGTTGGCTCCACTGGTGGTAGACTCAGTTATCAACCTTATCAGCCTCTTAGTTTGGCTGTTACAACAGCAGCCATTTGAGCAGCAAACCCTGCTGCTTAGTGTTCCTTTGCTTCTTTCTTAGGAACTGGATAAAGGCAGGACAATATGAAGACACATCAGTTTTTCCTTCTGTTGTTCTTGTTTCTCACAGACTTCTTGTCAGCAGGCAGCATCAGCCCAAATGAAAGCAAGCTAAAGAAAGACAAACACCCCAAAATAAAAAAGGAGAAGAATGTACTCTTGCTGAAAAAAAGCAACTTTGACAGAGCGTTGAAGGAAACTAAGTACCTGCTGGTAGAGTTCTGTGAGTATCAATTTCCACTGTCTCTTACCCTGATGGCTCTGCAGAGCATGACTGATGCTGAGGCATTCAGGTACTCCTGTTTTACTGTTGCTTTGTCCTCCAGTAGTTCTTGTTTTCTTTTTCTCCATGTATCCATTTCTGACCATAAGAACAGTAATTTATTCCTTTTTGGAGTAATTAAATACTAGTCTGTTACTTAAGATGGATACTGTGAGTAAGATGGGTCCTCACACAGCGCTGAGTTGGAATTCTCCGTTTCTAATGCCTAATTTTGCAAGTATTATCCCAGAAGTAGTGGGTGAAACTTTAGGTATTAAAAAAACAAACAAAAAAAATCTGAGAGGGCTTTTCTGCCTTTTACATTTTCATCAGTGCTTTGTATGAGATTTTTGCCAGATGGCATCTCTCCTCTGTGACTGTTTGGGCTTCAAGGAACGTCTTTTTACAACATTTTGGTGTCTGTAATTGTGTTATATTGAACTCTTTCTCTGCAACCAGCACTTGATTAGGTGGAGGCCAGTTTGTGGCCTCATTCCTCATGGGGCGGAAACTAGTGGGGGCTTTGAGTAACTAACTTTGTTAGAAGGTCTGGCCATCTAAGCCTTACAGAAACCAAATCACAAAAGCCAAGCAGTATATACTTGTTAGGTTACCCATCTAGAAGTTCAGATGCTGCGTAATTACCCACTCCACAAACACGGAGCTGAAACTTTTCAATCTGTGTAGCTTGGGCTTGACCTTGCTTCCTTGTGCCACACTCACTGAGCTCAGTGCATGCATCCACTTAGCCTTAAATTATGCAAACATCTTGCAAACTAGGCAAGCAAGAGAGAGGCACAAGCTGAAAGTCCAAGTCTATTCCATATTTGGAAGGGATACTGAAATTAACTTCACAGAAGTGCATGGAATTTGTTCTTTTTCCTCCCAAAACAACCCAAATTTAGCAAGATTTTACTCTTTAATTGTAGAGGGTCTACAGCTATTTGCCAAATTCAGTCTGCAGCTGTGAACTGCTTTGATCTCTGAAGATGCTTCAATTTGGTGGAAAAAAAAAATATCACAAAAAGCCTTAGTCAAGCTCTATTCTCAGCTTTGTAAGAGCTGATTCAAAGCACAGAACCTAAATGCCCAGGTCAGAGAAGAGTCTGCAGGCAAAGCTCCTTAGTATTGGCAGAGCTGATCACAGAATATCTTGGGCTGGAAGGGACCTTAATCATCATCTAGCTCCACCCCCCTTGCCATGGGCAGGAACACCTCCCACTACACCAGGTTACTCCAAGTCCCATCCAACCCAGTCTTGAGCACATCCAGAGATGGAGCATCCACAACTTCCCTGGGCAGCCTGTTCCAGTGTCTCACCACTTTGTAGTGAAGAACTTCCTCCTAATTTCTAATCAACCATGAAATATTTCAACACACCTCGGGATTTCAACTTAATACTGAACAGAAAGAAGATGTGAAAAGTTTCATAAAGAGACAAGAGATAGAGTTGTTCAGAATACAGTAGCCCAGGGACTTGGGCACTCGAAGGATGTGGGAGATCTAAATCAGGACTTCTTCCCCCTAATTCAGAGCAGAATCTCAGACCTCTCTGATAGCAAACCACTCTCACCACTGTCTTTCTGAAGAAAGGAAGAACAAATGCACTCTTCCATTCCATGCCACATCTTCCAAAGAAGTCAGAGATGAAACAGTGCTCCCCGACCACACCTTGCTCCAGTGACTCTTACTGCCTTCTGGTTTGGATTCAAGGTTACTGTGTCTACCTGAAGCGCTTCCTGGAAACCCATGGATTGCCTTTCCTCCACAGACCACAAACTCCTTTACAGTCCTTGCAGGAAATTACAGAATCACTCACAGGAGTGATAAGGTCCACAGTCCAGATACATTACCTAGAAATCACCAACCACAATCCCAATACCTCCCTTTGGAGACACTCCACTAAACAGCCTCTAGGGCAGTGAAAAACTATCCTGCAGTGAAGCACTGCCCCGGGATGTAGGAAACCCAAGTCCATAATGCTGAACCAGCCAGTTCATTTCCTGTAGTCATTTGCATTGCCACAACACAAAGAGACAAAAGATGGGACACACACACACGCACCTGCACAGAGAAGACATAAATCCCTATTTTTAATGTCATACTCCTTAAAACAGGCTATCCAAATAAACAATCTATGTGAATATGGAACTATTAAGGGAGCTTAGATAACAAGAGACAAAGCAATATTCCCCAGATCACACATTAAATCTGTGTGGCTACCAGGAATTAGCTTCAGATATCCAGAACAAAAGCAAGACCTGAGATTTCTCTCTGCTTGAGCCACTCTCAGTAGCAGAGATACAGTCAAGAAGACAGGAAAGAATCCTATGCTTCCCAGAAAGTGAAATTTGTTCTGGTACCGTATGCATGGGAAAAACTATGATTGAACACTCTAGGATCTGCCTTAGGCCTATCTATTATGAGAAAACCCCAACGCTTTCCCTGTTGCGTAGTTATCTACTTACCAGTCCCACAAGATATATCAGGAGAGGCCTGCTTTGATGTCTTCTACTCAGTGACTCCTAAGTCCTCCTAAAGCCCTTCAGTTCCACCCTCACAGTGACCAGGTCTGCCCTCTTTCAGGCAAGGTTTACTATAACGACACATGCTGACTTTCTGCCAAGTGGTATAAGGCTACTCTCACAAGCTGACCAAAGTACACAGGGCAAGTAACCAGCATGGAAACAAAGTAATGACCCAGAAATCCGTCACTCTTCTGCTCTCATCCCAACAGCAGCATGCAACGAGAAAGTAGATGAAGGGGCAGCATAAAGAGAGTAAAGAAGTACACAGGAACAAAGGTTGCAACTTATCTTTGTTTTTTGGGAATGCACAGACAAAAACATCTGGAAAAACAAAATGCAAGCAGCACACAGCAACGTCCCTAGTCTCTCGTGGACACAAGCCCTGCTGCCTGCCCAGCTAAATTACATGGCTGCAGGTACCAGGAGCCCCCAATCTCAAAGCTCATTTGCAAGTCCTCTTCTGTTGCTGCAGTCTGTGGCATCTTTTCATCCATGCATCACACCAATGTCTATTAGCACATGGATTATAGAGCATTTGGCACCAGCAGAAGGGGTAGATCTCACATCAGCGTTGTCTGCATGGGGGAGTTTTACTGTTTACACTGTAGCTTAGTTGAAGATAAGCCCTTGTGTTGACTTTCATTAAAGAATATTGTTGCTCAAAAAAACAACCAAAGCCACACCCAAACCCAAACAAAACAACAACAAATCCCAAGCATTCTAACTAATGTCACAGGGAGAACAAACTTTGTAAACTTACAAACACTAAAACCACTGCTGCACACACTGCAAACTGTAACCAGTTGAAGTTGGGTATTAGCTTATTCTAGTTTTCCCAGACAGCAACTTGTCTGAATACAGTAAAGCACATATCCTATTCCATTTCTTTTCAAAAGCCTCTCATAAACCTTTCCAATTTTCTGTTGTCCAAATGGTTTTCATAGGGCTTTGCAACTGTCCCATATTCCTCCATGTAAGAATAGTCCTCAGATGCCTCAAACAGTACAGTGAATACCATTCATGTTTAAGGCTTTCCCAGAGTAGAGAAGCAGAAATAGCCACAAAATGCTCCAGTCCAGGGCAAAAATATAGTGCATCTACCCCCTTCAGCAGCTGACAACACTGCAATTGAGAGGAGACACGTCAGAACAACAACAGGCATAACTTGCCATGACTGCAGCAATCACCAGACCATCAATATAGACTGCAGAATGAAATTGGAGGCCACCAACAATTAATTGAAGGAACTCATAGTGCTTTCATGTATACTCACTTGAAGACTGCTTTAAGATCATTAAATGTATTTATGTATCAGCAAAAATATCCTCTGTCCACATTTCGGCATATATTAGTTCAGAAAGTTGCACCATGGGAAAAAAAAAAAAAAGTAACAGCTTACTTAGGTTATTTATCTGCTCAAGACAAAAGAGTCTCTCAAAGCATAAGATTTCCGGTTCTCTTTCCACTTTTGCCACATCCATTTGGTGGGGCTTTGAGCAAAGTGTACTCTGACTCTCTAAGACAGAGATGATGACATGTAATGATACCCGCTAGGTGTCTTCTAGGTATATTCTAGGGTAGATGTGCTATTTCTTACACTGACAGGCCAGAACTTCCAACAGATAGCATGGTTTTCTGCAGTTACCTGGTTTTTGGTGCTAGGAGATAACACATTACAAACTTGTTGGGGAAAAGGCTTGTAAGACCATTTTTAGAATTTGAAAAATGGAAATTGAAGTTAGGATAGAATCTCTTTGAAAATCTCCCTGTACAATCAAAATAAGTTTTATTTGAAGAAACAGTAATTTTACAGGCAATTAGAACACAATTCACTTTGGTCTGATGCCTTAAGTCTCATTCACTTTATTTAGAGAAGCACCTTCTATTGATCACCATGGTATCCGAGTGTCCCCTGAATAGACACTAAGTTTCGATCTCCTAATAAGGACCCCTTTGGCACGTTAGCAGCTGCTCCAGTGCCAGGGTGTCCGTGAGCCTAAGCCAAGATGGGTTTCTTGTGTGACAGAACTTGGAAGACCCTCATGTTAGTGTTTTGAGAAAATAACCTTATTTAATGCTATTCTTTACATTCCTTGCTGTAGCAGTTAAGTGAAAGAAAATGACTGATGGTTGGGATTCAGAGCAAGGATAATGACAAATAAGACAAGAAATGTAACTCGGTGCCAAGATAAGCAGTTTTATCTTCTGTGTATTAGAACTCATACAGAAACATTCATTCATGTTTTGGTTGTAATTATGTTGCACCATCTTCACCAGCTAGGCTGTAGAGAAGTCCATTTGTAATTTTGTGAAAGAAAAGACCGCTACTTTGTTAGATTAATGCTTTGGCAGGTGTGTGTGTGTGTTTGGGTAAGTATATTATCTGAATATGTGTATACGCATATCTACACACAAGGACACACATAAATATATGAAACCAAGACTAACAGGTTATTTTTCATATGTTCTATTGAAAAAGTCTATTGGTGAAAATAAAAATTTCCTGTGCGAAATCTAAAAAAAGTTTTCCTATTTGTAATAAAACAAATTTAACAAGATAGGGTAACTCGCTTTTATCAAAAGAAAGTTAAATTCATTTTGTTTTCAACCCCAGCTGCAAAACTGGGCTCCAGGCTTCTAACTCTTATTTAAATACAGAGCGGCCAAGGTGTGACAAGTTTCTTTGCTTTTTTTCATGTTAATGCAACTTTCAGCTCCAGGACCCAGACTAGGATGGCTCTTCTTCCTCCAAACACAACCACTGTTTGAGCTAGAGAAGGTCTGACACACAACAGAAATAGAATTTGGGTCTCAGAAAGACCAGACTCTGTTGCTCTCCTTCCTTCCTCCCTATCTTATCTGGAAAAGCACTTTCTGCATTACAAAGGTTTGACTCAATGAAGTGCCTACAAAAATGGTATCTTATCACAGTCCTAATGTGAGTAATATCTAACTCTACCCTTGACCTCCCTTTAACTCATAGTCAATCAGTCAAACTGTTTTTTAATTCCACATAATTTCTTCCCAACAAAAGACTATTGCAATCTCACTAGTTGTTGACTGTGACTGGACAAGGACTTGGGGAGTGGAGAACAATTAGCATCCATACAAAGACGTAAAAAGTAAAGATAATTTTTCATTTAATTTTGAATCATAAAAGACCTAACTCAACCCTTCCAGCTACTACTTGACAACAACCACATCCACTGGAAAGCTTCATGCTGTAGCCTATGTAACCAATTCACTTTTGACATTTTCCAGATGTTTCTTTACCTCAATCATCTCAGAATTTGTCTGAAGAATTTGCTGAGGCTGCACGACAGCTTAAAAAAGAAGCTCCAAGAATCCAGTTTGGCAAAATTGATGTCACTCACCAACATGATTTGAGAAAAGAATTTAAAATTAGAGAATTTCCTACTGTGAAATTATTTGTGGATGGCAGCAGGGAAGATCCCATAGACTGCAAAGGTAAACTGTCTTTTGCACTGACAAGATAATATGTAATGGCAGGATGTACCTATCTATTATGCTGCTGACAAGAAATATATAGATGCTCAGATAAAACATATGCAAGCTAGCATACTCATTTTGCCCATGACTTTAAATACACAATTACCTCTGTACCAATACAAGAACTTGGATTTGAACTAATTTTCTTAGTGTGTAACTGAATGCGCTTCTCTGTGTTTAGTCCACACAGCCCAATTAATTGCTGGTGTAGTTACACCAAGTACAGAAAATCAACTCAACAAGATGACTTAGAATAAACATAAACAAATGAGTTACTCCAAACAAGAATTTGGTCCTGAACCTGCTCTATTTTCACTTCTAGTTCACTGCAATACCCACCTGCAGCATGCCTACAGAAGCAGGCTAGAGCAATACTCTGTGCATCTCACACAAAACTCACAAGAAACTGTCAATTCACTAGGTTCTTTAATATAATAGGTATACTTTTTAAGCCAAGGAAAAAAGTTTTGCAATTTAGCCATCAGAGGGAGCTCATAAGTGGCTCAGAAAAAACATGGAATAATTTGGAATCTTCTAGGGAAAGTTATTAAGCAAAGAAAACAATACTGTGGTAGGATTGACTTGAGCAATCCTGGGAAACCCAGGCCTTATTAGAGTTTTTCTTTCACTGAAAGTATATACAAAGATATTTAGTCTTTGGGGTTTTTTTTTCCTAAAATGATGAACTTTTACAGAGTTTACAAAAATTGCACGACTTGGCCAACCATCTGTTAGCATACTCTGAGCAGATAGCATTGAGTCACAAGTGTAGTACAACCAACAAAAAGGAACCTAAAGTTTGTCTCCTGAGCCTGTACACAACCAAGTTCTCTGATTTCTCTCCCTGCTGAGCCCCCTGTGGCTGCTGCTGAAAGCTGATCTTCAGTATTTTTAGTAACTTCCTCCTCCTTGCTATTGAATTTGTTACCAAGTTCCCATCACCTAGACTTGTGCAAACAGCAGCTTCTGCACAAATACCACTGAAAGCGTGATTTGCCATACTGAACTTTTATTAGAGGTGCTGAGACATGAAAGCAAAAGTTCCTACTGTCAGTCTCTGATTAAATCTGCGGTGTTAAGAAAACCTCTTTTAAACTGACAAACATCTTTGACGGGCATGCTTGTGAGAACCTCTGAAAACAGAGTATAACAACACAACACGCACATAGTCACCCTTCAGCAGACGGCTGCTGTTGAACACACACTTATTAGCAAGATGCAGTAAGTTAGGGAACTGGCTTCTGCTCTGCCATTTGTACAAGACAGCATCAACTGTTTGAGGCACAAGTACCCCCAATACTGACTGGTAACTGCTTACGTACAACTAATAAAATCTCACTTACTGCACATGACTTTTAAACCCCCAAGAACAGGCAACTGAAAAATGCACAGTGACTATCCAATGCCTTCTCATACAGAACTTGGTATATACTCCATACCACACAAAAGAAACAGCAGACTTTGCTTAAATAAAGAAATTAACTCAAATATTTTATGGAACAGAGAATTTCTAAATGGTTGGCCTGGCAATGGGCATAGCATGAAAGCCAAATCCTAGGCTTTGTAAAATCATCTTTTAGAACTCCAAGGCCAGAATTGGCCACTAGAAACAAGCTACACAGGCTGTAGCTTTAAAGCAATCCCATAAAAAGATTAACTACATGAAAAATACACTGAGGGGTTATACTGCATATGTAAACTGCAAAAACCTCAATTCCGCATTTAGACAGCAGAAGTCAAGCATTATGTGGCCACTAGATACTGCTCTGTGCTTTGCTCTGCAGCCTGTACCCTCCAGAGTGGATGCCTGTCTTTTTCACCTTAAAAAAAAATTAAATAGTATTTTAAACTAGCTGCCGTGCAGCCTGCTGCAAAATGTCTTGATAGCAGTAAAATGGCCTGACTCAATTTTGATCTTGTCATATTGCTAAAATGCACAGTACCAGGACCTGCACCTTTGATAATCCACTTGTACTGTACATCTTGACTCTAGCACTTCACAGCATACAGACTTTGTTTTTTCGTATGTAATTTTCATTAACCCTTTGTCGGACTCTTGCTCTGCTCCAACAAGGAAGTCATACTCAGAGATTAAAGGGATGCTTTATAGCTGAGGTTTTACAGCTGACCCTAAATTTGTGTCTCCAGTTCCTCTGAAAACATGATAGCTAGGAAATTTATTTTTTAAAGAGACTTGAGATTCCTAAAACTCCTGAAAGCTCAAAGAGAATGTACCAAAATAGAATGACTAATCTCAGTAAAACTGGTAGTAGTAATTTGGAACTCAAAAGATGGAACAACCCAGAAGTAAAGGACAACTTCGACACTTCAGCTTTTTCCTTATGTCTAAATTGAACAGTGAAGGTAGAGCACCACAGAGGAATTTTAACATGTCTCTGTCCCTATCAGATCCCTTCTGCAGCACTGAAGGAACAATCCTGACACCTAATTTAATTGAATAGTCAGCAATCAAATCTGCAATTAGTTTGAAGTAATTTTGGATTAGACTTCAGGTCGATATCTCTTTACAGCTTACTGTGATTTTGGGACACATGAAGTCTTGCAGAACAGTGATTTAAGAAGTTAATTGGTCATACAGCCATTTACAGAGGTCTCAGAAAACACAGTACTGATCCACTGTTGATCATCTAGAGTCAGCAATGCTTTAAAGGGTGACTGATAGCCAAGGTTGAATTTGGATGCCCCAGGTTGAATTTGGATGCCCCAAGCCCACTTTGAATCAGCTTTGACCTCAGTCCTAGAGAACTCAAGTCCAATTGCATTCAGCATCCTTCTGCACCTCCATTGCCTCTATCCCGATTGCACAGAAGTTTCGATTAATCATTTTGATGGTCATTTTAACTCTCTTTTACTTCCACAGGAGTCAGACAGGCTTCAGCCTTTATTACATGGGTGAAAAGAAGAACAGGACCTAGCACTGTTCTAATCAACTCGACTGATCAGGCTGAAGCCATCATAAATGCTGATGATTTGGCAGTGATTGGCTTTTTTAAGGTAATTCACTGGAAAAATCAAAAGGCTGGTTGCTGTTCTAATTTCAGGATATACTGCTTGCCATCACCACCAAACTCCACACATTCAAAAAACCTAGACCTCAACTGAAAAACCAGGCTGTCAGTTTTCTCTGCATTGTTTTTTAATTTATTTGTCTACTTTTTCACATGTCTGGATAAGCACTCCTATCACTCTCGGAGCTGCTTCCAAGAGCATGCTGCTACAGCAGTGTTTGCACAGCCTTGGTCACAGCAGACTTTCCTGTATCCTCAGAGAGAGGGCTTCTGCCAAATCATCCCAAATTTAGTGGCTGGTAGGAAGAGGGCAGAAGTCTTGACCTACCTATCCTTACTTAACTCATCCTTTGGAGAGACAAGCCATTGCTGGTGTGGGTTACACTGCTACTGGAGTCTCCAAATGAAGAAAGTTGTAATCTCTCCCCAGAGTTCTAACTGTTTTAAAAATCTAGGGTTACCTGATCAGTGCATTGCAATTCAAACATGGTACAAGATCATAGACATGAATAGCAGCAGGCTGTTATGGTGAGGGAATGTTCCTCTCCAGCTTAGGTCTATAAAAAAAAAAGCAGTAAAAATAGTCTAATGTACTAGAGTGCCTTTTCTTCATCTTTCTATTTGATGATTTAAACAACTTCAGTGAAACTCAGATGGCAGGGCACAACTCCATGAATATCACACCAATGGTGGTTTTTAGTTCCTGCCAGCTAAGAAATCTACATAGATAAGAAATATTATGCTTTATATGATCCAATTCATGTAATCCTTTCTCAAGGAAATCCCTGCTAGTTTCCAGAGCAGAGTAAGATTCTAGGGTCTGGGGCTCAATGCTACAGAGCAATAGTCAAATGGTACAAAATAAATTTTAGCTGTCAGAAGGCGTGCAGTCAGAAGTCAATGAAATAGGAACAATTTTTTCCTGCTTTTTCAATGTGTCCTTGAAATCTTTAGTATCTGAAATATTCAGTCAAGGATTTTCTCTAACTGAAGAGAGTTTTATTCTGATATCTCTCTGTCCAGTTAAAAGCACTGTGTCTGGACTGATACCTGAACTGATAAGGTCCCAAACACGCTGGCTACAGTAGATAGTCCAAGTTTTATGGATGTGGAAAACAGGATTCATTATCAAAATGCCTCATAGTAACAAAGCTGGTGAACACATACAGCATAATAGGACAAACTGTGAAAATGCTCAGAGTGCCCAGAATTTTGCTTTGCAGGAATCTGCTTGCAGCTATTTATGAAGGAAGGCAGTTTTCCAGTGCTGGGCCAGACAGAGAAATCCTTGCTATCACAACAGTGCTGGAGAGTTCCCTGAACCACACTGGTAGCAAGTATTGCCTGCAGATGTGTTTG
The DNA here is from genome assembly GCA_024611175.1 of Megaceryle torquata. Taxonomy (NCBI): domain Eukaryota; kingdom Metazoa; phylum Chordata; class Aves; order Coraciiformes; family Cerylidae; genus Megaceryle; species Megaceryle torquata. The sequence continues at coordinate 18,399 of JANIJG010007565.1, forward strand.
ACTGGTCTCTGTGATTTCATTCAGGGGCTGAAGTGACAGTAGATGAGCATTAGCTTGGGCATGTCAGAAATCCAATGGGTGGAAGCCAACAAAACAGTGTACAAGTTAATAAAGAGCTGTATTTGGCCTTCTATTACTCACAGATTGCTCAGAAATGTGAGTGCCAGGATGTGTTGGGAGGTCTCAGCACATAAATTACTAGTCATCTAGCATAAAAGAACGGTCTGATTAAATCTAATCTGGAAGCCCTGCTGCCTTTTTTCATGCTTATTTACTATTAGTTTGAGGGTGGACAGCACAGTGACTATTTGACAGATGTAGGAGTCAAGGTCCCTACCTTGAAAAGCACTCACTCAAAGCACCAAACACATCAGCCAGGTCCTCCTGCAAGCAGAGAGCCCTCCTCTCTAATCCATCCCATCCTGCCGGCTGTGCAGCGGGGCCATGTCAGGGGAGCAGCTGTTGGCAGGATCCAACCCCATCTGCAAAGTCTCTGCCTGGGGAGTGCAGGGCAGATGGGATTAGTGCAGGAAGGACATAAGGGACCATATTGGCCCAGCCAGTGGAGACTAGCTGGAAAGGTGAACGCACGAGTGGTGTCACAGCACTCCAAGGATCTCCCCTATTGTGAAGTTCTCCCCTTGGAGGTAATCATGGCAAGCTGCATCCGCTTTACGATTACACTCTCCTCTCTACATCACAATCCTTGAAGGGCCTGCCTCATATGTTGCTCTGACTCCTATGCAACCTACCAGGATGCAGTCCTAACAAATACTCTTTCTGGGCCTAGGAACTTCACAGTGACAGTGTGGAAATTTTCTGTGAGACAGCAAAAGATGTGCCAGAGATGCCGTTTGGAATGACAGCCAGCAAGGACATCCATGATAACTACGGCATCCAAAAGAACACTCTTGTTGTGTTTAAGAAGGTAGGAGTACAAAAGCCTAGCAGGCAAGATGCACTGAGCTGCCATGGAAGCTTTGGGCTATGGGAAGGCAGTTTGGGAATTTTTCAAGTTAAATAATTTCCTAGTTGAAACTCAAACACCCTAACAAAATCAAACAAACAAAACACACAAAACCAAAACCAGCAACAACAAAAAATCCACAAAACAAACAAAACCCAACAACAACAAAAACCCACACAAACACAAAAAATATTGCATTTACAGACAAGAGAGACAAGTAGGAGGCAAACAGCAACCTTTGGACAACTCATATTTTACATCTGGCTGCCTACATTCAGGCTCCTAATTTATATTTAAGGATCTGGATAAAATGGCTTTATTTTCTAGCCTGTGTTCTAACCAACCCATGCTGCCATGTTCAATGAGTTTTGCAGACATTCACCTCTTCTCCTTTGTATTGCTTTTGGCCAGGAATCTTCTTCACCTCCAATCCACAACAGAAGTGGCCAACAGCAAGAACAAAACTACAAAGAAGTAGCACCAACATTTAGGCTATGAAATAGAACAAGGCCATCCTGAGTGGGCATATGTCTATAAACACGTGTGCGTAGAGATAAAGTTCTTTCAGTATGTTATGATTATGAAGCAAATTAAAACTGTCAGCTCTACCTTGAATTTTAGCTACAATCTTGTTCTGTAATGCTCTGTAATCTTTATTTTAAAAGTTATGGAATTTTAGTTACTGAGGATTATACATCAGCAAAGCTGAAAACAATATTTTAAAGACAATCTCTTTGCTTCTACTTGATATGACCAACAACCTCACAAACTTCACTATTTGTCCAAGGGAAAACCTGTGCATAATGAAGTACTGGAAGATGGCAGACAGAACAAACTGGATCTAACAAGGCTAATCAAAACCTTTACATTGGATTTAGTCACTGAATATAATCTTGAGGTATGTGTATTTCACTGCATTAACAAAAGTCACAGGAGAAAGATGGGAATCTATGCAGAAAGGGACCTAGAGAGCTGTTCTGCTCCTCAGCATTTGAGAATTTTGTTTGCTTATTTGACTTGGACAGTTCTAAGCACATCTAGAAACACCAGCAGAATCCAATAGGCAAGCTCTTGGTCTAATCTAGGTCAAAGGATGCTTCCCTCTGTCAAGATGTTGTTTCTTACAGGAGATGGGAGTGGCTGGCCAAAACCTGAATATGCCTGAACACGCTCCCTCCTGTGAAGCCAACATGAAGGTTTGGGCTGCTTTTGCATCAGCTAGGCAAGGTGGAAGGCGAATCCCTAATCCTGGCTCAAGCTTTTTCACTCCCATGCAGCAACTGGGTCCACTGGGCCAAGACAAGGAAGAAACCAGCAATAATTGTTGCTGGTGCATGTAGGAAGGAGAAGACATGGATTTGGGACAGACAGGAATAGACTTATAATGCAGACCAACTTCTGGTTGCGTGGCTCGTCTTGTGACGAGGGTTTTGGCTTTTATGATAACAAGACCTTTTATGAGGACTACAACCTGCTACAAAGGGATGGAATCCACCTTTTTAAAAGAGGCAGGGGAATCTTTGGTAGCAGGCTGGCCTACTTGGTGAGGCAGGCTTCAAACTGAAGGATTCATGGTGAGGGATGCAAAATAGCAGTGCCCACACCACTAGCACTACCACAAACAACTGGGGAATAAATCAGGTCAACCAGAGTAGTGTAATATGTGCCTCAAGCTGTCTCCCTAAATGAGAATCAAAAGACTGGCCACCTAAAATGTATGTATAACAACACATGGAGTCTGGGAATCAAACAGGAAGAACTGGAGGTCTGTGCCCAGTCAGAAAGTTATATTAGAGGAACAACTGAAACATGGTGGGTCAACTCATGTGATCCAGAGATCGTGATAGACAGCTATAGGCTATTCTGTAAAGACAGACAGCATAGAAGAGGAGGAGGAGTTGCACTCTGTATTAAGGAGAGCCTTGAATGTATAGAAGTCAGCCATGGTAACTGTGGAAGCCCTATCAAATGCCTCTGGATCAAAACCAGAAGGGTCATCTCCAAGGGAGACCTTACAGTAAGCATCTGTTACTGACCCCCAAACCAAGACAACAAGACCAATGGAGTACCCAGAGGGTGGTAGTAAATAGTTCTCTCTCCAACTGGCAACTATTCACAAGTGGGGTCCCCCAGGGATCAATATTGGGCTGAATGTTGTTGAATATCTTCATAAGTGATTTGGATGTTGGGATCTAGAGCACCCTGATGAAGTTTGCAGATGACACCAAAATGAGTGGGGAAGTTGACACTCCAGAAGAGAGAGCCACCCTCCAGGAAGACCTGAACAGGCTGGGGGAGTGAGCTAGCAGGAACCTTATGAAGTTCAATGGAGAAAAGTGTAAGGTCTTGCACTTGGGAATACATAATGCAGGAATGCAGCTCAGGCTGGGATCCACTTGGCTGGAGAGCAGCCCTGTGGCAAGGGGCCTAGGGGTCTTGGTGGACAACAAGCTCAACATGAGTAAACAGTGTGCTGCAGCAGCAAAGAAAGCCAACAGGATACTGGGTTGTATTAACAAGCACATCACCAGAAGAGATATGGAAGTCATTATCCCACTCTACTCAGCACTAGTCAGACTGTATCTTGAGTACTGCATTCAGTTTTGGTCCCCACTATACAAAAAAAGATGTAGACAGGATAGAGAGGGTCCAGAGGGTCCAGGGCCACAAAGATGATCACGGGACTGGAATACCTGCCATATGAAGAAAGGCTAAGAAAACTGGGTCTGTTCAGCCTTGAGAAGAGAAGGCTTAGGGGAGACCTTATTACCATGTTCCAGCACATAAAAGGTGGCTACCAAGAAGATGGAGACTCCCTTTTTCCAAGGAGTCACATGGAAAAGATAAGGGTAATTGGTACAAGTCACTCCTGGGAAGATTCCAAAGGGAAATTTTTCACCATGAGATCAGTTAGACATTGGAACAATCTCCCTAGGGAAGTGTTGGCTTCCCCTGCATTGGGCACTTAAGACTCAGCTTGACAGGGTGCTGGACTATCACTTTAAAACTTTTTTTTTTTTTTTTTCTTAAAAGGTTTGAATAGATGATCCTTGAGGTCCCTTCCAACCTGGTATTCTATGAATTACTTGATTGCCTGGGAGCCACCACCATTGCCTCTGATCATGGGGTGGCAAGAGCAAAAGGGGAGCTCTGGCAGGGAAGGAGAAATAATCTGCTGATGCCATCCAAAAGTGAAGGAAGTAAGGAAGTACCCCAGGCAGGTCTAGCTCCTGCAGCTGCTAGTTGGGCCTCCCTGAGTAACACCACCTTTTATTTTCAGTACAGTTTTAGCATTAATTCTTCAGTGTGTTACACAGGAGGTCAGATTAGGAGATCACATCAGGCCTTTCTGACTGGTTAAAAAAAAAAAGTCTATGAATAACACTGAGGTTTTTCCTAGAACAGAGAACACTCAGCAGCTGCTGATTCTTCTCACTTTATCTTCTTTAAAACAATGCAAAGCATTTAACAGTTATGGAAATGATTGGGAACTGAGTCTTAAAGATCAAAATCTGCAATAGCAGAACTGAATGATACTGTTACTTTGAGCCTCTGATTCACTTCTGCTTACAAAGACTGGAACAGATGCTGTGTCTTTTGTTTCCCAGACATCTGTGAAGATTTTTGATATCCCTGTTGAAAATCATATCCTGCTGTTCACACCAACAAACTCAGAGACGTTCAGTGCGATTTATGAAAACTATAAGTCTGCTGCTGCGGAATTTAGAGGAAAGGTTTGTAATACTGAATCCTGCTTTGCAAGAGCTCCACAAGATCAATGGAAAACCACTTGCAAACATCACTGGTAAAAGTACACTGACATCAGTCCATCTTCTAAGTCCACCCAACCATTTTAAAACAGTTTCAGTAACTTTTCTTTGAATTTGTTAAGGACACAAGCTGAAAAATGAACTTCACTTGAAAACAATTCTCTAAAACACAAAGAGCACACAAACCAACAGCTGATCCCAATAAACGTGTTTCTGATTTTACATATGTGACTTTCTAGGAGCGACTTCCAACCAAAGACAGTTTTAGTAAGGTTCTGGCAATTTCTGTCACCACCAGGAAATACCATAAGGATCTCAGAGTATCGTCTCAATCAAGAGCTGGAACCAGTTACAAAGCCCAAGAAATATTGCAAGGTATCTGTACAGCCTTGCTTGCAGCACTTCTGTTTGCATTGATACAAACAGGGATAGGCAGTCACACACTGAAGCATTTCAGTCTTATGTTGTCAATCACTGTGGTGCTACTGCTGCTCCAAGTACACATGACAGTGAAGAATGGTAAGCAATCTTGTAATAAAGTATCACACTTCAGTATTGGCAAAGACTTAGAGATTACAGGTGTTTCAGCAATTTTGTTCTCTTGAGATTTATTAGAAAGAACAGTAAGAGTTTTGAGAAGTAATTTGGAATTGTTACTAAATAGGTGATAGCAAACCATTGTGAAAGGACAGAGGGAAAAGCTCCATTCCTTTTGGCTGCTTCAACATTTGTTATTAACTAGGCTAAAGGTACAATAAAGTCCACAGAGCTGCTCGTTGTTGGACAGAGATCAAAAAATGGTTTTACACAATTAATTGCATTTAAGGTTAGATCCTAAGCCACTGCCAAGCTCCACAGTCCATTCTTCCAGAAGGGCTAAATCAAAGCTCAAAGACTCAACCAGATGCATGATTCTCTCTTTATTATCAGATAATGTTTGTCTTGGTGGATACTAATGAAACACGGAATGGACGAGTTTTTGAGTATTTTCGCATCAGGGAGGTTGATGTTCCTGCAGTGAGAATCCTAAACCTGACAAGTGATGCAAAGTACAAAATGCCAGCAGATGAGGTGACTGTGGAGAACCTAAAAAAATTTTGCTGGAGCTACCTAAATGGAAAAGCAAAGGTATGTCTATTATGAATGAGATGCTCCTGACTACACCAGCTTAAACACTAAAAAAAAAAGATGTTTTGCAGATCTATTAATTAGAAGTGTGCTGTTCAAATCATTGGTATTAACTTAATCTTGCTCTAATGCATTCGTTTACAGTTGTTGACAGAGCACTCCTCTGTATTTAACAACTGAGGTGGACTGTAAAAGCTCGATAAATCATTTGTGGACCAGTAATTTAGTTGATTTCAGCTGATCTATTTTAATGGATTAAAAACTACCTATGTCTCAATCTTTCCAATACTAGAATTGAGATATAGTTTGCATCTCTCCCTGAATTGGGAGAGATGCAAACAGTAATTGCTATAGGTATTGAGGTTACAGAGAAGTCCGGTAAATAGAAAATTGACAGAGTGGAGTAAGATTTAGTATCTGTTGTAAACAAGTTTTAACAGAGTAAGTTTTCACAGGGGGTTCATACTGTAAATACAGTATTTGTTGTCATAATGAGGTATCATCCTCCACACTCATGAAAAGTCTATTAATATGCTTTACTTATTCAGTACTCTTCAGGGTGATTTACTTTTCTTTCCATCAGGAGGAGAAAAGATGAATTAGTCAGTCTGACAGAAAACGGAATTTAAGAGATTGGAATAGTAGTTCCTGATTTCAAAGTTGGAGGGGGGCAGAAGGGCAGAAGATATAGGGATGTTGCCTCTTCTCCACCAAGATCTTGCTGGAGTGGCACATTCCCACCAGGAAACTGCTTCCATGGGGAAGCATGTGCCTTTCTACTACTGTGCTGTAAACCAAAAGACATTGCCAGCTAGTATACTGTAAATTGTAGGAGTCATGTGGGGACTCTGGTGGTGAAGGAGATTTAAGCAGCAGTGCACATATCTTGGGTGTTTTACATCATTTGTGAGAGCACACAATAGTAAAGCTTTTCAGTAGTCTAGCCTTCTAAACACTGGTCAACAAGAATTCAGGACAATGAATGCAAACATGTTCCAAAGGGTAGTTTTCAGATAATCTGCTACAGACTCTGTATTTGAGAGAGAGACAGGTAATTCCAACTAGCAACTACGCAGGAGTGCAAGATCCCAGCTCTCCACTGAGGGAAGAGAAGGTGGTGGCATAGATATATATATATATATATATATAAAACCCAACACACAGGAATAGTGCACCTTTGGTAAAGGAATATCCCATGGGTCTCACATTAAATTGAGCTGAGTACCGTTTCTCAGTGTTCCCTGCACTTTCACAGCAGTGTTTCTGTTTCTCCTTAGTTACATCTCTCTAGCGAAGAAATTCCAGAGGACTGGGACAAGATGCCTGTCAAAGTGCTTGTTGGCAAGAATTTCAACAGAATAGTCTTCAATAAGACAATGACTGTGTTTGTCATGTTTTGTAAGTGTTACTCAGGTTTTAAGTTGCTTTAACATGATCAACTGGAAATGAAAAACAGAAACTGATGCTTACATACCAAACTAATCTTTGCATTTAACAGAAGCCAAGCTTAATGAATTTTTGTTGTCCAATGAAAGCATTGAAGAAAAATTTGTAGCATATCTATGGAAACAGTGATACCTTTGCTGATTTAAGAGTTGCACTCATAACTCTGTATCCCTTCAGTAAACATTTGTCAAGGTCATATCAAATCTCAGCGTTGAGAGACAAAATGTCACTAAAACATCATCTTGTACCATGGAACATTACAGTGTACTGTACAGTACGAGTCAGGCTGTCTTCCAAGGACAGAAGGCAAGTTAAATGAGGTTGTCTGGTTATAAAAATCTAGGATTAAATCCCAGATAGGAGTTGTAGCTTCGCAATTTGCAACTTCTTTTCCCCCCCTCCTCTGTCAGCAAGGGAAGTGGCTTTTCTGCTTGACTCTTCCTAAGAAAAACACCCCTGCCCTATCCTTGTACCAGCCAACAGGGATTAGTTTGTGCCTTAGAGACTTTAGTAGAGCAAACATGGAGCATTAACAAAAAATATAGACAACTAGCTGCCCTGAATTTCTCAAATTCTGAAAGGTAGCACATTCCTGCAATCCTCCCTGTTGGCTGCAGCCATTTCATTCACACAAGTAATTTTTATATTTTTAAATTATGAACAAACTGATCTAAGCAGTAATTGAACCAAAGTCCTCTAGAAATGAAAGGCTGGCAAATAGAATGCAGTGAATTCAGGAAAGTGTCCCAGGATTGCCGTGTGCTGTTTAAAGGGATACTGGGTTCTCAGCAGTCAAAACACCACCATACTTTAAACTCCTCCTTTTAGTGTAAATATAGCATACTTCATGAACACAGATAATTTTAGTATGCAGACAGCATTTTGTACTTCTGGCAAGTATTTCACCACGGGAAAGATGCAAAACCTACTTGGGTTGCGTTGGTTATCTGGTGCACCTCTCCAGCAAGGTCATATGACAAGTGGTGTGTGTTTGGTATAGTCATAAAAGGCTAAATAGACCTAAAGCAGCACTGCTATCAGAAATGCATTAGGGAATAGTTAGTTATCACTACATGAAAACTCATTAAATTCATAAAGGGTGAATGGTTTCAAGTAGAGACTGATCATGACTGAGATCTAAAACTCTGTTAAGGGTTAAATGGGTCCTGGAGATTGCACATGCTCTTCTGCCAAACTAATCCTTGTACTTCTGTTTTTAAATTTGCAGATGCCCCTTGGTCCTATGACTGCAGAAAACTCCTGCCAATCTGGAATAAACTAGGAGAGCAATATGAAAGTCGCAAAGATATAATCATTGCAAAGATAGATGTCACAGCAAATGACATATCGTCTGTTGGAGTAGATCGCTATCCCTTCTTCAGACTCTTTCCTGCTGGACAAGATTACCAGGTGAGAAGCTGTTAGGGAAGTACCTGGAGACACACCTGCACCCCAAAGGGGGATAGATATGCATGCATGCATGTGTGTGTTTGCACATGCCTCATGGTGAGAAGCAAGTCCTTTAAGCAAGAAATCTTCAGTCCTTCTCTACTCAGCACTGGATTCATTGCTGGCAAGAACCTGAATTAGAGGAGGAACCCTTCTATCATCTCCTTTGTGTGAGGCTGTGGCAAGAGTCCATGTACCATTTACTGACTTGGACCTACAATTCATTACAGCCTTATATTCTGCTGTTTAAAACTCTCCAATCTGCCTGTTGCATTCCAGCAATGGTTTCAACTCAGATTGAACCTACAGATACCTCCTAATCCTTGCAGCGCCTTTTTACTTCAAACCATGACAAGAGATGTACTCTCATAGAACTACCCTGTGCCAGTTGTTGCTGGAGCAGGTGTGACTGTAGCCTATAAAACACTGTTACTACTCTTGATACATCCTCTACATTTTCACAAAATCCCAAATCTCAAAACTTTATTCTATACACTTATGCCAGTAATTTTACTTCATTCCAGTGTCACAGCATCATTTGGGAAGAAATATTTGTTGTTAAGACCAATGATCTTTACAATATGCTATCTAATGCATCAGCTGTTACACAATCAGAAAACGTTGGTGAAAGAGGCAAATGAAAATATTAGTTACATTCCTCCATCTACACAGATAATCTAAGTAAACAGAAAATATCTCTGAAAAAAAAAAACAAACCAGTTACTGTTATAATTAAGACATTACTAAGCTTTTCATTTTTCTTCTTAGTCCTAAATTTAAATTACATTCTAAGACATTTGCCCATGTCCTCATTTTATCTTTGAGGGAGAGATTTTCCTCTTGGATGTGCATGCACAGCTTGTAATGAACTGAACTGCAGTCCTGCACGCTCACATATGCATAAAATCAGAAACGCATTAAATGCTCATAATAAGTGTCAGTTTGTCAAAAAAATATCAATAACAACTTTAACTATTAAGGGATTGATTCATAGTTACAAACACCCTGAAACTAAACAGTATTTGAAATCTCAACTTCTTCCTTGTGCACCATGTTTTTATACTAGCTCCCTCAGCTTCAGAGATTTTAACTTACACTTGTCTACCAGTGGAGGTATCCTGGAGACATTTGCAGTCTTGCAGCCCCAAGCAGTCTGGCCTTCTTTATTATAGCACTACATGAACAGCTGGCCACAGACATCTTCACTCACTACTGACAATCAGAAATGATCCAAGACACACTCAGCCTGTTAATATGTAGTCACTGACGCAGCTCAGTCATTTCTTACCCATCTAGCACTTATACTGGGAATTGTCCCATGTATACTTGCCCTTTTGTAGAAGTCAACCCAAGTCAGAGTACAGGATACAGAAAGAGTACCACAATGTGCCAAGGCTAAGAGTATCTACCATGTTATTTACTGTATAGGTACTTCCCCAAAATTACAATCCCTACTCCCTTATTCTGGCCATGAAAAGAACAATAGAAGGGGGTTAGAACTGAAAAGAAACTGTTACATTCATCATGAAGAAAGAGGAACAGGAAATATATACAGTCAAACAACACCACCTGATGCAACCTTGATTTCACACAGACATCTTCTCTAGCCTTTGGTATTTTGCTGGTGTTAGAAACATTACCTCTACTGATCCTTCATGTTGTTTAAGGGTGTAAGGATGAACACTAGTGCAGAAGAAGTAGGAACTCTGAAGATGAAGTAACTAATCAGACTCTAGAAAGCATATCAAAATGTATGTAAAGAAGTTTGAATCTGCTCCTGATAAGCCAAGCAAATTGTGGCTCACGTAACATGACCCAAAGCTGCTTTCTAGAATAGGGTTACCATGTTCTCTGGCTACCACAGACACCCTTATAATCCCTTAAGGGCAAAGCCATGGGCAAAACATGTTACTATGCAGTCCCTTCCAAGCACTCTCACCTGATGAGGTCATATTAGATACTCTCCTCCTCCAAACAGAAGTATCTGCTAGGTCTCCAGGCTATGAACTGTTCTATTTCCAGTGGTTTGTCATTCTTTAGTCTGTTTAAGAACAGGTTCAGCTCTTCCTGAAGTTAATGATGTCACCCTCTTCCTCTGAGGCAAAACTAGGTGCATGGCAGCATTTTTAAATCAGAAGCCACTTCAGGGTAACTGGAGATAAGTGGAGTTGGATGAGGTAGACATTTCAGTGTGTGCCTGGTTTTCCAAAGCACTAACTGAGTGTTTCTATGCTGGGGAACAGTTATAGCCAGAGATGAAGGAACAAGACAGTGAATCTGATGAATTACCTTGAGGAGGGAGTGATCAGGCATCATCTGAGCTCCAGCTGTGAAGATGTTGAAAAAACAACCACTGCATCATCCACTCCAAATTTAAGCAAAAATTGTGCAGCCTTTCAGGTGGATTTAAGATGATTCTATTTGTTTCTATGGATTAAGTGAGAAAAATAACATTTATATAGTCTTATGCACTGTATAACAACAAGTGTTGACACATCCTCAGTAACCAGTACGGGGATCATCTGCTTCTCCGGCTTTACAGGTCTTCAGGCTCTGAGAAATTGCTCTAGCAGCTATCATCAGAGTTGATAAAAATCAAAACTCATCCAAGAATATTAATTACCTCTGCAGGAATCAAATAAGCATTCTCAAGAAACTTAACCTTGCAAACATAAAAAATAACTTCAGTGCTGCTACGCTTCTCATTACAAGACAATACCTTGCTGAACGGAAATATCAACGCTGTGTATACTTTTAGTGAATTCATCAGAGAATGAAGGTGTTTTGTTTACAGTCCTTTGAACGCAAATCAAGCATTAGAGTAACTAGAGCAAAGTAACACAGCATTATTGGTCTCTGTGGGAGTAAGTGAGCTTAACCCTGTGGGAGTGAGAACAGGCCTCTGCTTATTTCTAAATATACTCAGGTAACAGCAGCCAATTCCCAAGGTCACGCACAGGAGCTTCTATAACTTTCTGTTAAAAGATCTGTGCAAGATCCTTTTGTACTTCCAGACAGTAAAGGTATGTGGGGGTGACACCTTTAAAATACAGTATGGGGCCCAGACCTGCTCAGAGAAAGTTCTAGACTGAAAGTGCTTCTTCCATTAAACTTCCTCAGAGAAAAATCCTCACTAAACCCTCAACTTAAGGTGAAGTATAAGAAAATTAGTGTCACTGCTCATCTTACTCCCATTCAAGCTGTGCAACAGCTGGTACTTTTAGACTGTATATTTCAAAACTTTTCTAGAATTTGAATTTCCATCAAAATCCTTAGCTTTAAATATGATGGCTGGACACTTAAGACTCTGCACTTTAAAACATCTTGTAAATGTTTAAACACAGAAAAGACACTAATGTCACTAGTTGGAAGGATCCCAAACTGGCATTATATAGTAATAGGTATGCTTTTGATACAAATCCTTTTCTTCTTAGAGATATACATGTATTTCTTCTTTACACTTGCATTTCAGATGATGTTGGAACCTGCTGTGCCTCTGCCTTCACTTTCTAAACTGAGCAAAAAAATAAATCTAGAGTTCATTCAGCCTAAAGAACTGAAATCCTCCAGGTGATTATGTTGGTTTTCCCAGCATTTTCTGTACACAGTTAAATATTTAACATTAATACTCTTTCAGGAGGTGGCCTATGCTGGGGAGCATACCTTGGAGGCATTTTCTGAATTCTTAGAAGAACAAAGCAAGACAAAATCAGAAGCAGGAGAGAAGGTATGCATTTCATCCAGACACTGACTGATCCCCTGTGCAATCCAAGGCATGTTCACACCTTATATAGGCATACCTTAACTGGCTATACCACAGCCACACGTATGGACTTCAGCCATTACTCATGTCAATGCTTTAGCAGTTGTTACCAGCTCTTACTGGTTTCCAGCTGACTAGCTTAGCACGACCACACTAGCTGCAGTGATACACCACTGCCTGGCGGGCACATGCCCGCTCACATCCTTGTTTTCATCACACAAAAGCCTCTTCTTCCACTATCCATATTATTACTGACTACCAGAATATTAACAGAGTGACAAAGTGCCACATGGCAGAAAGGAACCTCTACCATGACAGGTGTAAGCAAACTTTGTCAGGATTTTAGCTGGAAAAAAGCAGCCCCAGTTAGTTTCTCAGCTATGGTGGTTCAAGTATCCATTTTCCACCTCATCTTGCTACAATCAGTGTGGGTTTTCTTCATAAAGCAAGGGCAAAACTGAGAAGAGATGTTGTCCCCTCTCTGACAATCTGGTCATGATTCTTGTCTGATTCCTCAACCCTTTCTCCTCCACTGAGCAGATCAAATAAGCACTAGCTGTCCCAGATCAGCCACTTGTTTAACCCCAGACACTTCATTGCAAAAAGACATAATCATAATGCTCTTTCAACTAGTAGGGAAACTGTGGGTGGAGAATCAGTTTTGAGTTTTCAGACTTATCTCCAGCAGAGGCTTTGATTTGCTCTTGAATTCAATGCTCAAATAGGCGGTTAACAGTGGAGGGAGATGACTAAACTAGTATCAGCACGCAGAAATCTGCAATAGAGGGTCAGACATCCAGTCTGCCCACTGATTGCACAACTCTGTTTTCTAATACTCAAAGCCTACATTTGGTACCTGCCTCTGTTACACGTTCTTAGAAATGCATTTGAAGCAGATCTGCGGAGTCCTAGACACAGTCTTTTACAAAAAAATGTTACAGCTGTGTATATTCTGTCATCTCCTCTTCATGCTTTATAAAGTAAAAGCCATTTCAGGAAACACCATTCAAAAACATGCTTTGTGAAGCAAAAGGGGTAAGTAATTGGCATTTGCTTGTCTGCTCACATTCTTTACCTGACAACCACCAAATTTTCCCAGAAAGTTGCAGTATTACAACATTTGCATTAAAGTTTTTGATGTGAAGTCCTCTCTTGGATTAATTCTTCATCCTCAGCTCAGGGCATGCACAAACACACAAACGAGATAAAGTAGTTTCTTTTGAGATTGCCTAGGAAAGACTGTCTTTATGCTCATTAGCTTACTTAACACAGCTTTCCAAGTTCTTATTAAACCTTCACACAAAAAGTCTCATTTAAGCTTTGCCATAAACCAGTGTAAAGGTTTAAAACCAAAACAGATTTTAGCAACAGTGTCACTACACCTGACCTCATTGATGAGCCCTCAAGTTCCTTAGTTGAAAAGCTGAAAACCTGCATTTCATATCATCTCCAAAAGTTTTTGGAACTAAGGAATTACTAAAGCAATTCTTTTTGTGAACATCAGTAATAAGGAGCTTTGCTCTTGCATTTACTTTTTTTTAAAGGATCCTTTGGGAGAAATCAAAGAGGATCTCAGCCAAAAAGAGACTGTAATAACAGAGAAAGAAGAACTTTAATAATACAGAGAAAGAGCAAAATTTTGAGGACCATGGGGAATCCTTCCTAGAAGGAATTCACTAGAAGAATGAATCATCTCAAGCAAATACAGAACTGGATTAAAAAAAAAAAGTAAAAAATTCTGTATCAATGTCTCATTATATGTGACATCTCTTCTGAATTCAATTTAACTCCTGGTTTTACTGGGATTGGTTGTCATGGGTCCTTAAAATATTGTCAATTTTGCTTAAATAATACCTTTATCAATAAAACTGCTCTCCTTTAGAAAGGTGTATGTGGCAAAGGGATCAAGATGTACAGCTATTCTTTCTGGACAAAACCTGCAACAGGTTTGCAAGCAGTTGCTCTCCAATATACCTTAAGACAGCCCTATTGCATTCAAACTGTTTCCAGAAGGATGGGACTAACATTGCAAAGAGCATTTCTAATAATGATCCTTCAAAAGTAGTAATTGAAGCTAGGGGCTATGAGCAAAGGAGCACCAAGGGGCAGTTTGTGATTTTTTTTGTTATTATCATCAAGCAGTAGAAAATGCAGAAATCAGAATATAACTTAATTGCAGTAGGAAGAGTATCATATCTAATAAATAAAGTCACAGGTATGGTTCACATTTTAGTTACAACAGGTAGGCCAACCACCCCACACATCAGAAAAGTGAAACTGGTGGGCAATAGTAATTTCTTCCTGTAAGGGCCAGATAAAGCAGAAATAATTCTGAAAAATTGAAGCCTTTTCTTGCAGAAATACAGAAGATAATTTATTAATATTTCATTTCAAAAACAGACTGGAAATCTGTTCTATAGGCTTTGTTCCCAACCGGTTAGCGCTAGTAAGTTACTATCCTATGTGAGCAGAGGAAAAGGTGAAACTTAGAAAATGAAGGAACACCCATTTGAATGGAAGGAGGATTAATCACTGCAGTGAGGAATACAGCACTGAAAGAAGAGTGAAGGTCTAATTCTCACCTGTCAGGCAAGTCAACAAGAGATGGACCATTGTAAAGTATTTGACCTCTTACAACTCTACAACTATTATCTACTACAACTCTACTACTATCTATACTTACAGTTCTACAATTATTTGCTAAAAAGTGCAGTTCATGACAGATGGCTTGTTTGCTATCCAGGCTGCAGTGTGCCATTAAATACCCACACTTAAGAGACTTAAGATGAAATATTAACTTCTCTTCATTCACAGTTCTTGCAAATAAATAGCACTCAACGTACAACATACTCGGCCAACAGTTGGGCTTCAGTGCTCAGGAATTAACAAGATGACAAGAAAGCAGAACAGTTTGTGTTGATACTTCACAGGCACAATTAAATCTCTGCTGGGGCTAACGCTCCTTACAACTGCAATTAAATCCTCTTAATGGAAGAGGACTCTTGTGGAAGCTAGATCACCATTCCTAACATAGTCTGCCTGGCTTTTGTAGGTCTCGGACTCTGTTTCTTGAGCAGTTTACTTAGACTACCTAAAATTGGTGAAGACCACTGATCAGATGGGCTTCACACATTCAGCTGCCAACTTCATCTCCCTCCTCTGTCCTAGCAGCAACACACACAAGGGGACAAGGAGCTTAAATCTACCTAGGGAAACTGTAGCTTGGAAGTCAGGATGGCAGACTTGAGAGATGCAGCCCACTCCTTCACTTGTAATTCTGAAACACAGCTGAGCTATTCTTAAAGCAAAATTCTTCCTTGAAGATGCAAAGTAAAGTTTAATTCTCATGTTTTTAGGACAAGGCAAATTTTTGATAGAACTGCAATACACTGCAAATCAAACCCAAGTCTCATTCAGTGGCTAGAGGAAAAACTGGGATCCCAGATACTCTGATGCTGGGTTTAAAACAATCAACCCACTTGAGCTGGGAAGTGTGGGATGCAGTTGACAGTGTTTTTCAGCACCCTTGTTAAAAGGGCTTTATTTACAAATATCCCACAGAAACAATGTCTTGTCAATTCAACCACTGAAGCATGCCAAAACTCTTACATACAAATTAAGAAGTCAGTTCTCCTTTAGACCTCAAAGATGAATTCTCTGGGATGTTGCCAGAAGGCCGTTGCACAAAGTAAACCTGATCACTGCTGGATATTGGGTTTCATTTAACTTTCATTTTAAATTGGGCATTCATTAACAAACAGAAAGCCTCATTTGATATCCTGGGAGATCAGATTAGAAAGTAAATGAGATGAACTGAATCCCAAGGAGAGGGAAGTGTCAGCATGCTTTCCCTTTGCTGCTTGCAACATGATGAAATTTGAATGGCAAGCAGTGCCACCAATATGTTTTGAACAATTATTAAACACAGAAGCTATAATCTTTTAATTAATTTCCTCACAGAAAAACGGAGCAAGCAATGTTCAGCACTACTCTGTATCTGGCAGATGGGTTTACCATTCAAGATAATGACAAAAATTAATTTTCACTGTGCCTACCCACTGTACATGGGGCTCAATCCTGAAACTACTATCTATCCTATTATAAGGTGCAAGATTACATATTAATGAAAACATGTGCCATCTCTGCAAATGATGGTCTCATTTCTATTCCAGCCACTCTCAGATGTTGTGTCAAGACAAGAGGCCAAGTGCAGACTCACACACCATGCCCTGATGCATGACAAGAGTCACAATATAAAGCATCTGGTACAAGCCTGCCTGAAACGCAAGTCTTCCTATGGTCAAAAGTCTGCCTTGTTACTGGCTGGACTGGGTTCCTCTGATGCTTGACCATGGCAGGACTTGCCCTCCGTGGCAGGCAAGTGACACTGCACATTGTCTCATTTTCCCTCTGACCCAAGTCAGTTCCAAAATATTTTCTCTGGAAAAAAAATTAAAAGCATTTTAACCAGATTCAGGTAACCCGCCACCAACTCACTTCCCCTAATTGTGCCAATTTCTGTCAGTTTAATAAACAAAACTTGTAACATTGTCTGCAGTGGCTCCTCAACAGTCACAAGCAGAATTCAACCCTAAACATGTGAAACAGAATCACTATCACTCCCTCAAGCTTTGCTAAATAAAACACTTCTTTTATATTATTCTAAACATGAAGTGAATCTGTCTAATTTTACCAAGTATATAATTATACTTGTGCTCAGACATTCTAAAAATTATTTAAATCCATGCCAAAAAAAATTTTCAATGTTTATTAGTCAAATTTGTTCCTGTAAATGAATAGGAATACTTTTGAATGCACCAGCACCACTGAGTTTTAATCATATGAAAAAAATCTCTCCATGCACATAAATAAGACTATCAACTAAGACTGACAGGAGCGAGTAAAGAGCTATCAATATGCACCAACTTCAGAGCTGGTTAAATCTGCAGTGTCAAAATTGTTTGGTTATCAACATGGAGCAGTGGAAGCAACACTCGCAGACTGTAATTTTATTTATAAAAAGAACTCGCAAACAAAATGTGAAGCATGCAAAGTTTAATACAAAAAAGCTTCCCCGAGAAATGCTGACTTGTTTTTTACTAAATGGCATCCTAATCTGTCTTGAAATAAAAGCTTTGATCACCTGGAGATAGCAATTCATCTCATTAAGATCTTTTCTTAAATCCTGAGGAAGAAAAATGTGGTTCAGTATTGACAATCATTCATAAATGCTCAGATGCAAAGGGAAAAGTAATCAATCCTTAAGAGAAAAGCAAGAATTCTTTTTGTCTTTATAACAGCTTCATCCTGTCTTAACTCCCCTGGAATTACTCTCAGCTGGCATCAGAGTAACAACAGAAACAGAACCACAATACAGTGAAAGTGATTAATAGAAAATGCAGAACAAATGCATTGACTATTCAAAAAACCCTGATGCGTGGAAGTGGCATAACTGGTATAAACCAAAAAGTGGGGCTTGCAGGTCAGAAGCTTGGTTTTGGTAGATATATGTACACACATACACTATATGTTGGAAAAATGATGGGATGGCCAGAAGGAGGTGTCCAAATTCAGCATTTTGGGCATTTAACTCAAAGACTTGTGAAACTTCACATGGTAGGAAGCCTTTAACAATATCTTGCCTTTCTCTCACACTCACTTCTGACAGCAGAGAGGAGTTTGCCTCAAGGCCACAATAACTTTACACAGAAATATTAATGAAAAGGAACAATTCACACCTTAATAAAAAAATCCTATTGTGTTAACTCTGATGAAAGTTATTCAGCTCAGATATTTGAAAACCAACTGTGACAGGGAGAAGGAGGTTGTGTTCATTTAAAAATCTGATTTGAGAAATGCTTTCAACCCATCTGTCCCCTCGGCTTGAGGCCACGCTTTGCGTCTGTGCATCAGGAGTGCCACACAAGCTGACAGTAATTCACTCAACTTACTGTCCAGCCCAGAGGGCTTCAGGTGTATTTCACAGCTCATGTTTCATGCTTGATTCACTAAGTTTGGGAACCACTGTGACTGAAAGGCCAAGCTAAGTTCAGCTCTGTCACTGGTCTCAGTGGATGGCACAGTACTGGACCAAGAGAAACATGCATTGCCCAATGTGCTCTCAGTTTCAAGTTTCTGAGAATAACCTTTGGAAATATTTGCTTTATGTAAAACATTGACAGAATTAAAGCTGTGCCAGCCCTTGCTATCCACTCCTCATGCTGCTGAACAAACATGCAGTGGCTCTTTATCACCATAGGCTGCCAGCTATGATACAGTGGGTGCCGGGTGGAGAAGCTGAGACCTTCACCATTCACACACTGGATCTGTGTCAGCACTGAAACACCACACAGTGAATGCAGGCAACTAAATAATTGTTTTCTTGCCCTCCCCATCCAGTAACATCTTGCTGTATTTCATCTGACCTCTCCTGGGCAAATGCATGTTACCAACAACTGCAACCAGTGAATAATAAATATTAATAAAGCATTTAATTGGAATCTTATTGAAAAGCACTTTCACCAGCACAGCTGGCAAGAGCCCCCTTGAACAAATGTTGTCTGCTTGCCAAGTACAACATAGGTAGAATCATAATCAGTCAGCAGAGGCTAAGGACCATGCATGTGTCAACATCACTGCTGAAGTCTGAGCTTTTCAAAGCATGTATCTAATAGACTGAAATAATTTGGGAATTCTGCCTAAATTTCCCTTCCATGCTCTTGTCATTTTTGAGCAGGTGCTGGTTATTTCTTAGCACACACACTACCTGCTAACAGTCAGACTCTGCTCCTGAGCTAAGCCAGCACCCTGAGAAAGCATTCCCTCCAGCCTCTATATCCCAGGTCGTGTCATATGTTGTCAGAAAAATAGTTCTTTAAGACCAGTAATGGATTAAAGTGTTCATAAATATGGGTTAACCATCATTTCCCTTTACATAGTTTGACACTGATGGGTCTCTGCCTGCCTGACTCTCTCTTCCTTCAAACATTGGTATTTGCTGAGTTGGGGGGGGATCCACCCTCTTCCACCATTCCCTGATCCTTTTCTTAAGGAGCAAATAGCCAGAGTCTAGTAACTTCAATGGACTGAGGCATTCGCCTAGAAATGACATTTGCTTGGAAGATTCTGAACACAGTGCAAAAATCGTCATCGCTGTTTTACACTGGCTGCACTGCATCCTGTGCCTTTGGAAATACTTGGTTTGCGGGTGGCAATTACAGCCTTTGTAAGA
This sequence comes from Megaceryle torquata, assembly GCA_024611175.1. Classification (NCBI taxonomy): domain Eukaryota; kingdom Metazoa; phylum Chordata; class Aves; order Coraciiformes; family Cerylidae; genus Megaceryle; species Megaceryle torquata. The sequence goes on from JANIJG010007565.1 coordinate 38,153, forward strand.
ACTAAGTGTGGGATTTAACAGCCTTCCCACTGTCATTAAATACTTGCCTCTGGTATAAACTATTTTTATTTTAGTCCTTAATAATTCCCCATGTAATCATTTAAGACACACTGAAAAAAGATATCAGAGACTTTTTAGTGTGCACTTGAATTGATAACCTTTGCTGTGAATTCCTCTGTGTATTTTCTCACCTGAAACCCTTACACTAAGATGCTGGTTGGCATAAGACTGCATTGGACCATTTCCTCAGAGTACAGTGATGTGAAAATGGGAAGAATTTGCTCCCTCAGCAACCGAAGGACTTCATACAGGACACAGAAGATGGCCTTCTACCAAACAGTTATTGGTGAACGTGAACTGTAATTTGAGATACATGAAAAGAACATCCATCTGGACAAATTAATGCCTTCCTTTTGAAAATAATATCATTTTGCAAATCTCTTCTTCCAAATGACAGCTACTGAAGTTTTGAAGTAAACAAATTCTCATTTATCTTTGGAGCACACAAAATACTTTTCTGAATATGTTTGTTCTTCTACAGCCTTGTTCTTAGTAACTTATACAAGCCTCATATGACAACATATTTCAAACACACCATCAGAGATGAGAAATAAAGCCATCTGACTTAGGAAGGAAGGAGGAAAAAAAAAAAAAAAAAGAAAAAAAATCACACTAAGCAGTAACCCACCAGAAACTTAATCAATCAAGGCAATCATTAAGGCATTCATTAGTGGAGTTTTCAATTCTTAGGGAAGTAAGGAGGGAGGTCAATAGAACTACCTTCTTGGACTTCCAGAAGGCAGACTTTGACATGTTTAGGAGACTGGTCGATGGCATCCCTTGGGAGGTAGCCCTTGGGGACAAAGGAGTCCAGGAAGGCTAGATATTCCTCTAGAGGGAAATCCTCAAGTCACAGGACCTAGCTGTCCCTAGGTACTGTAAAATGAGCCAGCGTGGTAGAAGACTGGCCTGGCTAAACAGAGAGCTTTGGTCAGAACTCTGGAAGAAAAGGAAAGTCTACCAGTTATAGAAGGGGCAGGCAACTCAGGAAGAGTACAAGGTTCTTTCAAGGTTAGGCAGGGAGAAAATCAGAAAGGCGAAAGCTCAGCTAGAACTTAATCTGGCCAGCATCAAAGATAATAAAAAGTGTTTCTGTAAATATGTTAACAGTAAAAGAAGAGCTAAGGAGAATCTCTACCCACTATTGAATGTGGGAGGGAACCTTGTGATCAAAGATAAGACTGAGCTGCTGAGTGCCCACTTCGCCTCAGTTTTTGTCAGCAATGCCAGTTGCTACCTGAGAGTCCAGCTGCTTGAGCTGGAAGATGGGGATGGGGAGCAGAATGCAGCCCCCATAATCCAGGAGGAAAAGATCAGTGACCTGTTATGCCACATAGATGTGCACAAGTCTATGGGACCACAGAGGATCCACCCAGGGGTACTAAAGGAGCAGGCAGAAGTGCTCACCAAGCCACTCTCCATTATTTATCAACAGTCCTGGCTAACCGGGGAGGTCCCAGCTGACTGGAAGCTAGCAAATGTGGCACCCATCTACAAGAAGGGCTGAAAGAATGATCCTGGGAACTACAGACCTGTCAGTCTGACCTTGGTGCCATGGAAGGTTATGGAGCAGGTCACCGTGAGTGCCATCACGAGGCACATACGAGACAACCAGCTGACCAGGCCCAGTCAGCATGGGTTCACAAAAGGCAGGATAAAAAAAAATGGATAAAAAACTGTCTGGATGGCCGGGACAAAAGAGTGGTAGTGAATGGAGCTAAGTCTTGTATTAGCAGCACTGTGGCCAGCAGGAATAGGGAGGCTATCAGCCCCCTGTACTCAGTGCTGGTGAGGCCACACCTTGAATATTGTGTTCAGTTCTGGGCCCCTCACAATAAGAAGGACATAAAAGTGCTGGAGCGTGTCCAGAAAAGGACAATGAGGCTCGTGAAGGGCCTAGAGCACAGGTCCTGTGAGGAGTAGCTGAGGGAGGTGGGGTTGTTTAGCTTGGAGAAGGGGAGGCTGAGGGGAGACTCTCTACAACTACCTGAAAGGAGGTTGGAGCAAGGAGGGGGACAGCCTCTTCTCCCTGGTGACATGTGACAAGACCAGAGGGAATGGATGCAAGCTGAGCCAGGAGGGTTTAGGCTGGGTATTAGGAAACAGTTCTTCACTGAAAGGGTTATCAGACATTGGAATGGTCTGCCCAGGGCAGTGGTGGAGTTGCCACCCCTGGAAGCATTTAAATGGCACCTGGACCTGGTACTTAGGGACATGGTTTAGTGGTGAGCTTGCAGTGTTGGGTCAGAGGTTGGACTAGATGATCTTGAAGGTCTCTTCCAACCAAAGACATCCTGTGATTCTGGGGGAGATACCAGGAGAAGGGATTCTAATTCTAATAAAAAGAAACCCATTCAAATGAGTAATTTTATTTGACAATAACAGGCTGCTTTGATTATTAAAGCCAATGTGTGGGAATACCTCGCAGCAGATGTTGCCAGTGAACCACATAGCCTTTGGGAAGGAGATCCTTTCAATATGTAAGTGCAAGGAAACATTTATTTTAATAAAAAACAAGAAAACCAAATTCCCACTAGATTCAAAGCAAAACTATTCTGCACAAAAAAACCACAATGTACTATTTACCTCTATAAATGATCTTTTTTCTATGCTAGGAGGTATACATCGCATGGTTGGAACACACCTTTGCACCATCCACTGCTGAGTAATGCTTAAAACACATGCAGCAGAGACAGGGATACAAAAGGAGTACACTGTGAAACCTGGAGACCCTGCTTCAAGCAGACACCCTGTGAGTACAGGGAGACACAGAACAGGAGCTCCACAGCGAAGAGCTACAGTAAATATTAGAAACCATTTAAGAAACAACTTCAGCAGTGAAAATTTAATTTTGATATTTTGGTGATTTGTATATTAATATTTCCTGATTCTTGCCTATGGAAGGCAGCACTTGTAGCATTTACAAAGCTCCCACAATCCTCAGAATTTGCTTAGATAGTGATTTTGAAGGCATGTGCTGCTAATCAATGTGTTAATGATTTCTTCCATGCTGCAATCCATCATTTTATCACAGCACACAATTTAGCAATTTGTTTATGCTAATTGCTACAACAGCCAGAGCAGTTCTGAGCACAGCTCTAGGCTATGGCTAGAGAAATGTTTACCACATTACTTACATTTCCTCTGTTTACCATGGGGAATGCTCAGAATTCAAAATACACCAGGCCAAATTTACTTTGACACCAAAGATATGCATCTTGTAATCAGCAGGTTTCCCTTGGTGATCAGTGCAAAGGAGGCTTAAGGAAAACTGCTCTCATCTCCTGAATCCACTGCACTCCCAGGTGCAGATGTGAAGATGTGAACAGGAGTCAGGAATTTGAGCTAAAAGGGGCTTCTTGCCCTGCTGCTTGTTCCCCAGTAAATGCGTTCAGGGATCAGGGCTGTTAATCGCAGTAGCAAAGCAGGCTGAGAGACAGATAGAGCACTAGGTGGGCATCACATTTAGGCTTTAATTTTCTAGCTGTTCCTAACTGAGGACATTCTGCCAGTGCAGGCAGCCACACATGTGCATGTGGCCCTGCTGTCTGTCCACATATGACTGTTCTCTGGTGTGAACACAATTCCTGTCTTTCTTTTCTGTGCTGTAGAAATTTTAACTACCTCTTAAGCACAAGAGGGTGATTCACTATAACTAACCACTAGTGCAGCTGCCCTGTATGGTCAACTGATGGCAGCTGCAAGTGAGGAGAAGCATTCGGGGTGTCCTGATACTGGATTTTAGCCAGAAAGTGTTGACGGTCTGGTGTGTCTGAGGGAGCTGCCAGCCAGGATACAGGCACTAAGACACTCTTCTCCCTCCATCCTTGGGGTGCCTAGCAAATATCCACACTGGCTTGGATGCTCTCCTGGACAGAGGTCTGCATGTTGGGAAAGCAAGAGTCAGTCACCCAAGAGAGTGAGCACTGGGACAGTGTTTCAGAGGGCAGATGTGGCTAAAGGGCATTTGAACCTAGTGCCATGCCCCTGGCCTTGCTGGCAACCTGATGGCAATGTTGAAATTGCAGCCTGTCACAGAACAATAGTTTTCAACCTCTGTCAAAACCGCCCTCTTAAAAGTAGCACAGAAGACTTTCCTGACAAGGCCATTACTGTTGAAAGGACAAAGGAAAAGTAGTTAGTCGGCTGTGTTCAGAACTGGGTTATCAAATTAGCTTCAGCCACTTTCAATTACAGAATCTCATGGTTTTGAAATGAGCTCTAAATGAGGGGCTATAATTCTTTGTCTGGCAGTGAGCAAAAAGAACATAATCATCATTATTTAACAGGGGCCTACAGTCTAGCTAGCTCCAGGATAAGTTTGTCCAAGAGAAGAAAGGATTCAATTGGCAAGAGCAAGGCAAAAGATAATCAGCTGACTGGGCTTCACTGCATTTCTCCATCCTGCAGCTATGGAAGTAACCTTGAGACTCATACAGGAGGCATTTACTCCCATAGCCATTCTGAACCACTAGCTAATGAAACTTCAGTACCAGAAAAATTGGAGCAGGAAGGGTTGTCCCAGGCATGCCCTTAAGCCGGGGTTTTGTTCTGCCTAGACTTCCACTCTGTCTGAAGACTGTTGTTATGATGGTGTTAAATCTTCCTTGTCTGGTGGCTGTTGGGTGTTAGTGCTTCTTTGTATCATGGTAACAAGGAGAAAGAAACGCTGAGCTCATGCCAAGACAAAGTTCATTTGTAGGATCAGGCAGCCTTTTGGAATGACCCAGCACACTTCGTTTTCCCTGGTGCAGCAGAGATGGAGTAGCCTTTTGCTATGCCATGCAGCTCCATCCATTCGGCCACAGGGTCTGGGTGGAGTAAAGCTTGGCCAGGGACCACTGGACCACCAGCAGTGGGTGCAAAACTGCTAGAAATACCATGCCATCACCATCCTCACAGGACACTTCAGGACCTCGTACCCAGGTTCAAGAGAATGGTTGGCCCTGTGCAGCCTTGCAACCTCCCACCCAGTCAGTCTGTGGTTAGGTTGCTTGGGGTGATCAAGTCCTTAGAGTCAAGACAGTGACTGAGACCTCAGGCCATCTTCCAAACACGGTCCTTTAACAATATGCACAGGCAACATCAATGAAATTGTCCAGGCTTCTTGGTCTCCAAGGGAGCTGCAGATGACATCCAGATTGTTTTTCAGTGTGTGGTCCAGAGCAGCTACAGTGACATAAATTGCAAGGACACCATTGCTATTCAGGCATTAGTGGGTCGCCAAAGGTGATCAAAAGATATCTTGGCAGGCTTCATTGCACAGTTCATGACATCTCTGTTCTCTGTAACTCAGGCTCTGAAAGCAGTTTAGATACATTAAAGAGGTTGAATTATCGTCTCTCTTTTTTCAATGTCTCCATCTGGAAAATGGTTCTTCTCTATATCACAGGATAGCAGCTGCAAGGATGACTGTGAGAAGATGAGAAACTTCAAGAATGGACTCACAGTAACCAGCATAGGCTTGCCTCCACATGGAAGTGAGTTAACAGTACATGGTAGCAAGGGTGGATATACCAGATGAGCTAGTCTGCACTGGTACCCCCACTGCATACCCCTAACACAAAGTAAGCATGAGGTCATCTGTCATATCTTGAAAGTAAATGCTCATCTGGCCAATCTCACATGAAGCTATGTAATTACTCCACCTAATTCTAGACTGCCACATCTACCTAAGGAGCTTAGACTACCCTTGAGGTAGTGGAGAAAGAAGCATCAACAGATTATGATGAGGTGGGTGTAGGGAAGCCAGTTTTGATTGTTGTCTGATACTTTTTCAGGAAAATTTTACAGCATAGAAAGACAATCCAAAGATCATTTTCCTCCTCCTGTTCACTGGATTTCGAAGGGTAAATTTACTACCTTTTGACTGTTTATATGTTTGGCCCAAACATCTGGGGCAAATTTCTGTCGCTTCTGAAGTCCACTTATTTCAACAGGTCATTGATTCTTTAATTTTTGTTCTGTGTTTCTGAATCAACATTGCCCTGGTGCTTGGGAATGTATTTAGATTTACACACAGTCATGAATTTTCAAGTCCCACAGCTTATATTAATTTGTTCAGGCCTTGTTCTGTACATTCATTTTATTTTCAACAAGACTTCTATACAAGTTATAAAATGGATATTTGGGGAAAACTCACACCATTTCACACTAGATTTTTTGTTAGTGATGCTGTCAGGAATATAGACATTGACTTTTTTGTTTTCCTTGACAGTTTTGTGGGATTTATTCTGTTCTTCACCATAAATAGACTTTCACTGACAATGCCTAATAGCTGCTGAAACTGCTTTTAAGCTTTCTTTGGAAGCATCATGATATTAGATCTGAATATTAAATGAATGCAAATGGTGGGAATATGGTGGTCAGTCAGTTGTGTAGTGTAGGATTGTACCATGAAAAATTACAAAATGTCTCCTTAATGGATGCATTGCTTGACTAAGGGTTATAGCATTTACCCTCAACTTGCTGGTCAGAATAGCAAAGAACTCTCATTTTAAAAGATTGAATTTAATAGAAAATTAATGTTTCAGTTTGCCCTGGAGTAGAAGGCTCTCTTTTTTCATGAGAGAGATGGACATTGAGAGGAACAGCTTGTAGTTAGGGCACACTAGGGTAGGACCCTGTGAGGACCATAAGAAAAGGAGTTTCATTCAGGTGTTGAATGAACAAACAGGATTTGGGTTCACTCCTGGGTTGCCAGGGTCTTGTGCTGCTTTACATGCCTTGATTTCACTTCCATGAAACAGAGCTTGATCTTTCACCTTCCTTGTGATTTTCTTCTGTGTTGATACTCAGGTTTTAAACTTTTTATAGGAAACAAGAGTCTCAGGGCCTTGATTTTGTCAGGTCCACTTAGTCCTGCTATGAATCAGTGTTATTAATTACAGACAGTTCTGTATACATCCATCATGTCCCAGATTGTTGAACTTGTTGCCAATGCTGTTAGTGCAAGGAAGGTAGTTCTGGTTTTGAACTCTAAACCCACTGGACACCATTAGCAAGTTAAAGCCTCCTCTCAAGGGATCTGTGAAATTCCCTGCAGTTTCACTTTGGCTTTCAGGGAAGAGAAATCTCACTACCTCCTCTTGCCTCCACAACCATGGTACATACACACCCTCATGCACAGAATGCAGTACATGTGTACTCGGTCTGTAAGAGGAATTAGCACTTCAGTGTGCAAAACAAAGGGGCAGCTGATGTGGCTATGCTGTGTTTACACACCTCATTCACTCTAACCTTTGTTAAATGGTCTAATCAAACAAGGTGCTCCGAGGGAAAAGCCCATTTAACAGAATAACAAATCTCATTAAGCTCAGTGAAGCTGGAAATGTACTGCATAATAAATTAACTCTGAAACCGTGGGTTTGAACGTAACTTTCCAGGTCTAGATTGAAACATTTTTAAGCTTGCATGCAACTTGGATAATAAGCTCCGCACTGGTTTTCCTTCAGATACATTTTCCTGATAGTTTTTCTCTCTGTTTCTATAAGAACAACAGCTTTATTGCTCTGTCCTGCTACAAAAGAAAAGGCTGTCATTACTTAAACTGCAGAAGCACATTTGTGTTTGTGTTCAAGACTGAGACTACAAGATAGAAGGTATTGCCCAGACCTGTAAGCAAAGGACTGTCCATGTCCAAAAATTCTGTCAATCTAAGGCATTCTAATACAGTCCACATAGCCATAGATCAGGGAGAGAAGAGATGTGGTCTCCAAGTGACACTACTCAGCTGCACACAAGCCATTTTAGGCTGGAAAACAGTATGGCTGTATATGACTTTGTTCAGGGACCACAATAATAAGCCAGGAGACAGATTTTACTGATCTGGATGTAATTCAGCATGAATGTGGGTATGCAACTTCCGGGCCAGATCTTCTGTGCCGCCCTGCACTGTGTGAACCTACTTGGGAAGGGTCCAATATCTCAGCTTTGGGGTATGTCATGCAGTGTAAGCCTATGTCATCTCCAGTGCAGCATGCATCAGCTCCTCTCTTGAAATGGTTTTGGTAGCATGCCACCAAAGAGATACAGAATAGTCAACACAGTAAAATCCTGGTAGAATTAATTTGAACAAGCTCCCTTTCAGTTATTACTTCTGTCTGATCATAGCAACTCCATGGATTAAACAGTGAAGTCACAAAATCAAACTACTTGAATAAAAGCCGAATTTCCATCCCGTGAAGCCAGAATGCATCCTGCAGAGCTCTTCACTGACAAGTCAGCTCAGTCAGTTTATATAATTGGCACCCTCGCAAGCTTTTCATCTTTGCCTGAGTGGTACTCGAAAGGAGTGAAGTTCTCTCTTGCCCTTGAAAATATCGATGAAACTCAGAGTGCTTACTGCTGAATGTCCCACTGATCACAAGAAGCCAAGGGCACACTGCCTCACTGCCAACAAGAAAACAGCTTCTGGAAAGTCAATCCCCCTCCTCCTTTTAAAAATAAATAAATAAATCAGTGATTCTCAGGAGCATTCTCAACAAAATTATTTAGATCCTTTGGGGCACTAATTCCTACTGTACATGATATAGGAGCTCCAGGTGTAGTCCAGAGGCTATTTCTTTACAGCTTGTATTCAGGAATAGCTGAGGCTTTGCCTCATCTGTCTGGACATGCCATGGTGGTGTACTGAGTCCTGCAACACCGTATTTACAACCTCTAATGGCACTGGGAGAAGTTGGGCATGTAGGTCTACTCTGTCTGACCTTGGCAGTACATTTTAGGCCTTGAGTTTGAGATATGAATCTGTCCTTGTGGGCTGACTGTGCACATGCTTTTGAAGGGCAACAAGGATGCAGACAGTGAGCTAAACTGTAACTTACTGGGGTGAATCAATTCTGATGTAACTTCATGCATGTCAGTAAAATTACACTTGGTACAGGATCTGTACATGCTGAGTACATTGCTGGAATTTATTGCTGTCTCCTACAGAGCAACCAAGACGTTTCTATGAGAAGAACCATCAAGGGCAGGACCAGCATTCCCCCAGGTACATTGGAAAGGTTAGCTGGATAGCATCATTAAACCTCTGTTAACATTTGAGGTCAACAAACTCTCTGCAGAGTGCCAGTCTGTAAGTAGCAGGTGAGTAGGCGGAGGAGGCCTCTTTGAGCGAAAGTGCTGGAGTTGCTGGGATATTCTCATCTTTCGTGAAAATGACAAATGCAGTGGGGCCTGGAGTTTAGATCAAAATATACCTGTTTCGACTACCTTTCTGGTCTGATTTGAGGGCTAGGGCTTTTCATTCATGACAGCTAAGGGTCAAGGCTGTCCGCTGCAGCCAGATAGTGCCCATCAGCCCTGGTGCTTAGGGAACAGTTTGAAGTCGGGAACACAGAAAGGAGGAAAGCGGACAGAACTCTGGGAGTTAGGAGGAAATCACTATGTATCAATGTATTTTGCGTTTGGGTTGGGTTCTTTTTCCAACCTTTAAGATAGCCTGACCAGGCTCTTTCTTTGCTTGCTCTTTATCCTCGAGTCCCTTCAGCTTGTTACTTTTTCTTGGTTTCACGAAACCAGAAAGGTGTCAACAAGCTAAAGGAAACGTGCTGAGAGGGTGGCAACGCAGCCCATTAGGGGCTGGGAGGGAGATGTAAGGAAGGCTCTGGGCGAAGACAGGCTCTGCCACCACTGCTGATGGGCCGCCTACACCCCCTGCCCGGTGCCATGACTCGGCCGGGCGGTGCGGGCGCGAGGCCGCAGCCTCTGTGGCGGCGGCAGACACGCTGCTCGCCGAGGCAGACACTCCGGCGACCATCGCCTCGGTGGCTGCACCCGCCAGCCAAGAGAAGGGGGAGCGAGCTGGGCCTCCGGCGGTGTAGGCTGGGAAGGGCCCGGTCATAAAGGCGGTGCCCGGGCAGTGGGGTTGTGGTACTTTCAGGCTCGGTGCCCGGGTGAGGAGCTGGTGCGAGGCCTCGTGTGTAGGTGGCGGCCTGATTCGGCCGCTGAGCTGCAGGCTGGCCGGCGTGGCGGAGGTAAGGAGGCCGTGCTCGCGTCTGTGAGCATTGGTGGTGCCGTCGTGTACGGGGCACTGCCCTACGAAAGGCAGGTGCTGTGTGTGAGCACCAGCCACCCTGCACCTGGCCGCCTGTGCAGGTCGTTTTCCCTTTTGTCGGTGTGCCTCCCATGAGAGGAAAAGCCCAGTGCAATTTGCATCGCAAATTAACGAGCTTCCCCGGCAGGTGCTCCCCAGAGGACTTCTGTCAGCGGGAGATCTTTATCATGATGGCCAGGGGAAGTTTGCTGGGGGACAGTCCTGTCATCAGAGCTCTCCTCTGCTGCCCAGCTATTGTCTACCTCAACAGAAAGTGTCTGAAACTCTTGTTCTAGTGTGCGTTTTCGGTATGTTTGAGGGTGATGTTGTTTAGATCCTGCTTTATTTCCTGGATTTAGCTAGACTTAGCCAAGAAGCTAGAGCAGCTTGCGGTGGTGGGAGGAGTTGTAAGTGGAGCATTTTTGCAGTTCTGTATGTCAGAAAAAAGAAATCAGTTAGTAAATACTTGGGGGGTGGGAATCAGGAACAATATTTCTGCTGTGGTGCAATTCAGCGTGATCAAATAATGTGCTAAAGAGGAGAAACATGTCAGGTGATACTTGAAAGCCTTAACTCTTCTTGCAGATCCCAGTATCACATTAGGTGAATTGCTATCAGAGATGGGAAGTAGAGGGGAGTGGGACTCCAGATGTCTGTTTTGTGAACTTAAAATGGTCGTTCAATCAAGACAGTTTATTTTCTGCTAGTGCTTTTGGTTCAGGATGATTCCAGAATATCAGAGCTGAGTATGAGCAACTTCTATGCTGGAGCCACAGAAACAGCTAAAATGAACTTGGGTTAACCTTCTGTATTGTTATCTTTAGCAAGCACTAGTTCATTGTTCCAGCCAGCCTCAAAGTCACAGTGGAGCACTGATGCTTGTAAAATTAAAAATTCCTAAAAGTGACAATTGCCATTGCCCATAAAGTTCACTGCACTATATTGTCTCTGCTCTTCTGCCACTTGGCAATTTCCAAATTGCCATTTTAAATCGCAAGTATTATCTATCTCCAAAATAATTAAGGTGCATTTTATTGCTTATTGAAGAGATGGAAGATGCATTTAGACTATTTCTTGTGCATGAGAGATTCACAGACTTCTTTGACCATAGGCATTAAAAGTGGAATTGAACTCATCCATATTTCTGAATGTGTAAACCAAAGATGATCTATCACGGGTTGTACTTAAAACTGTACATTAACAAACTCAGCAACTTTTCCCAAGTTTCACAGGAGTATCAGTTGATTGGTTTGGATTTTTAAAAGTATAAAAGCACTGAAATGCATGGGCATGCTTTAAGAGCTGTTGGTGCTCTGACTTTTTATAAATAGCACACAGCATTTTTTTCTGTTAAGGCAAAGTTCAAATAGAGAAGAGCATCTTGTGTCCTTCTGTCTGCGTTTGTGCAGTAGCATCTCAAAGGGCAACTCCTAAAATAAAATTGTTTACAATAACCTCCTCAGATAAAGACATTTCACTTCTAAGATTGAACATAAAATTTTCACATCTTGCACTTCGGCTCTGATATGCCTTGCTCTCATATTTTGCCCAAAGGCTTGATTATTGTTCTGTTACAAATACAAATGGAGGAGGTTTTGTTTCAGTTCAACCTATTTTCAAGTAAACTCTCTTCAAGTCCTCGAGGTCTAGCCACTGAACACTTTTAATCCCTGCCTATAATTTTCTTGCTCTTTCTACTTATTGTTTAAAATCTGGTTTCTGTTCACCCTTTTATAACTTGAATGTAATGGCATTTTTCCTCATTTCATCATTCTTCTCCTTACTTTCTATCTTTCTTGCTTTGTCATACCCTTATGATGGTGTATATTACTTGAGTTCTCTGCAGTCCAACTTGAACTCCAGAGACTACATAAGTGTTTGAGGAAAGATGTAAGAGGATAGCAGTTCCCAATATCCAAGAGGACAGTGTTATTTATAATACTAGTTAGATTTATTACGAGGTGCTACTAACTAGTGTATGTATTGAATGAGTCCAGTTTCTTGCCTGTCAATTTTGTAATTAAAAAAAGCCATTGTTATCGTGGTTCATCAGCTTGTTCAGTGTTTGAGTACTGCAAGCTCATTGTTCCACAAGTTGCCCCAGTGCACTCCTAAATAAAATGAAGAAATGTCTGTTTCCCTGCAGTGGATGCAAATGAGGAAAGTTTCTTCTGACAGAAAATTCATAACAGTAGGAAAAATGAAATAGTGTCACATCTTCTTTACAGTAAACTTAGACTTTATCCTCGGTGTTTATGTAGTTTCACAGTGGCATACATGTACAAATTACAGATCCAATAAACAATCAGGGGCATTCAGAACTTAATGCTGTTGCAGTATCTTCTTGTTTTTACTTAGAATATGAGGCAGATTAACTACATTGACACTTTCACTTCAGTAGAGTCAGACATATGCCACTTTATTAATAGAGTTTTGTTCTATGACTGCATTGCTAATGGCCTGTTCACCCTGCTTCCAAGGAGTGGCGTAATTAAAGGTTTGACATTGAAAAAATGAATAAAATTTGCATGAAGAGGTATTGAAGGATTTTTTTTTTTTTTGATTTTTTTTTTTTTTTTTCTGGTGAGTCAATAAGTAATAACATGCATTTTTGGTAAATATTAGAGCTCTGATCCCACAGACTTGCTGGGCAGAAGACTCTATTCAAAGGGTGGCATTTGGCTTTCACCATTTCCTTTGAGACTTAAACATGTGTTTAAAGTTAAGCAGCTATCACAAATTATATACCCTGAATAGGGAGTGAAACCTGTATGGCAATCTTTGGCAGGATCATACCCATAATTCTGCATATGTATTTACTTTTGAATATACCTTTAGCAGTGTAAAGGATGACCCTTCATAAAAATTTAATGGGTGAATAACTACTGCAGCATTCGGTTCTGGGTAGCCTTACTTGTACCAAGTAGTATATGCTTTATACATTGGTCCTACTGAAGTAACAGACTATCAAAAAGGTATCAGTTACATTATTGGCATCTATCCCGTTATTGCTCAGTGTCTGAGAATATGAATATTCCTCATGCCTAATTTGATTTCAACTATATAGATATTTAAAAGGCACTTGTTTTTGCAACAAGCAGGGAGTAGGCCTTCATGTAGACACAATGGCATATTGCTGCCTCCCAATGCAACTGTACTGGCTGAAGTGAAGTTATAGTAGTCGAAATTAGTCACTGATGTATGGAATAGAAGCTGCAGAACTACTGGAGGGAACTTTCTTCCTGCTGTTATATTGTCAGAGAACTGTTTCATCTACCTCCCCTGCCATGATATACAATGTTTTCAAAAGGATTCAAACCTGCAGGCAACTTTGCGTTCATCTCTAGTGCTTAAAATGTGACATGTAAATCAACTAGGGGCAATTATAAGCAATGCCAGGAGCACTACAAGCACATGACTGAATGCTTGTAGGCAAGAGCATACTGTGCACTGAATGTCCATGGAGTTTGTTAGTGCAAATACATCTTTCCTGCTTTAAAGCTGTGTGTGTACATGTGCAAATTTCTGTATTGGTTATCTCTGCTCAGAGAGGAAGGAAAGCAGCTCTGTCTCAAGGCCTCTCATGAGAAAATAAAATAGGCTTGTATAACCCATTTTGATACTTTCTGTGTTAACTGTCTTCATGTTTGTTCCTTTGAAGTGTGCCTCTGCAACACGTGCTTATAAGTATCTGTGACAAGAATTTATACTCTGGCATATAAGACTTAAATAGGGGAGGCTCTTGTTGCTGTCTCACAAATACGTTCCATGTTCTGGGAGATGGGATATTCTGAAGATGTAAATACCATATTTTTAGGAATACAAAATTCAAATGTTTTGAGGAGGAGCCAGTAGCCAGATGAGGCAAACTGCCAAAAGAAGGCCAAGTGCTCCTGTTAGAAGAATCAGCAAGAGAAAATCTGAGTGTACCATAATTCAGTTGAGAATCTAAACTTCTGATGAGTAATTCCCTGTAGAAACAAAACTTTCTGTGTGAAGATCTGACCCACTTCAAGCAGTGAAAACTTATATCAGAGTTTCACAAAAGGCAAATAGCCAGACTGTTAACAAGAATAATTTGGGAATTAGGTAATTTACATTTTATAATCCCAGTGGTTAGAGAGCTCTCTTTGAGTGAGCTGGGGGGTCTCTAGTCTCTAGCAATCATTTTAAAACAGTGTGTCTGTCCTGTTATTGGCCATATCACGGTCTGACTTCTCCATTGTCCAGTTTTAGCCATAATTAACCTGAATATTCTTATCTGAACAAAATAGTGCCCTGCATCAAAGTAGGCACAGATCTGTACCAATTTACTAGTCTGTAGTATTGTACCTGTGGCCCCAGAGGTCTTTAATGCAGCTGTGGATAGCCAGAGCTGTGACAATGTTGTGTGGGTCCTTGAGCATGGATTTCTAGTGGGTATGTGGCAGAAAAGCCACTAAGTATATTTTTTCACTGTAGATGCAAAGCTGCTGGTTTTGTGGGCTTGATTGTCCTAAGTTGATTCTCTGCATCCATGCTGTAAGGAAGTGGCCCTTAGTGGTGTTCTTCCTCTTGCATCAAGGAACTTGTGTGCCAGTGTATCTGAGCAGAAAACTGAACCTGTGTGTTCCTCCTAGGAAGCTGTTGTACCATATGTTTGTGAGCTATTCAAATAGCCTGCCTTATATTCCCTTTTTTAATGTGCTTTAAAGCAAAAAGCAAATTTGATTGTTTAGTTTGTCCTTTCTATTTCTCTCCATGGGCTTTCTTTTTCTCTGGACTGGTGTCAGATTTTTTGGATTGTGCATGTGAAATACATGGAGGAAAGTAATTTCTGAACCTAAAAAACTTTTTTTACTCAAACCAAAGGAGGAAAAAAAAAAAAAAAAAAGCAAAACAACAACAACAAAAAAACTCCCACAAAGAACAATAAGAAAAAAGCCAAACAAAACCAAAACAGTAAAAACTTCCCTGTGAGATAGAATGAGCTCACTGTTTGTGATGTTCTTTTCAGTCTGTTTGGATACAATGGCATTGCTTGGTCAATGACAAGGCTTTTAGGATTGCTACAATGTAAATGCATGATGCCACAAACTTTTCTTTTTTCCCTGTGCCCAAACAGAGGTAGCAGTATATCTGCATAGGCAGTGTGCTAGACTGAATTAATTCAACCCTTGGAGGAAAAAAAAAATCCAACAAACAAAATAATACCCAACTTCATTACAGAAAGATAAAACTGAACAGGAATGCTCTTTTTTTTTTTTTTTTTTTTTTTTTTTTTTTGGTTTTTTAAAATTTTAAAAAACAGAATTTTAAATAAAAGGAGGGTGTGCTGTGTATTTTTAATTATTTGGCT